>BSAI01000104.1:25345266-25359925 GCA_036245035.1 Adrianichthys oophorus
TTTATGGACTTTTACTGGATTTTTACTGGACTTTTACTGGATTTTTATGGACTTTTACTGGATTTTTACTGGACTTTTACTGGATTTTTTATGGACTTTTACTGGATTTTTATGGACTTTTACTGGATTTTTTATGGACTTTTACTGGATTTTTTATGGACTTTTACTGGATTTTTTATGGACTTTTACTGGATTTTTTTTATGGACTTTTACTGGATTTTAACTGTATTTTTACTAGACTTTTACTGGATTTTTTATGGACTTTTACTGGATTTTTTATGGACTTTTACTGGATTTTTATGGACTTTGACTGGACCTCTGTGATTGATAGTTGATTTGTGCCGTTTGGGCTTCACCAAATCTGCAGTTGTGCATTATGACCAAAACGTTTTTGTTTTGTTTTAGAGATTTGAACTAAAACATCTTTGACTGAAGAAACCAAAAATGTTTGACTTTGTTAATTCTAAATCACAGTTCTTGGTGTTTAACCTTTCTGCAGCATGAACACCTGAATTTATGAAAGTGTCTCAGTGCAGAGGTAACGTTGTTTGTGCCTAACTTTCTGGCTCAACTTTAAGGTCAAAGGTTTGTTGTTTCTAACTTTCAGATTCAAATTGTTGGGTCTGTTTGGTCCTGCAGCAGGAAGGAGGATAAGTTCAGTGCAGATTCTGACAGCTTGGGGAATGCTGAGCCTCAGACCTTGGTGATGCATCAGTGAAGTCAGCAGCAGGATGAAGCTGGGCTGTGTCTGGAGGGGGCTGTGTGTGTCATTAAGAGCTCACAGATGAATATCGACAAGCACGATCATCTTTGCAAAAATGATGGCGTTTCTAATGCAGAGAGGGGTTTTCTAATGCATGAAAGCGAGAGTCCACAGAAGAAGTCACCATCTTCAGAAAGAAAACTCACAAAAACACTGAAGTGTGGCACATGGCAGAAAAAAGACCCTCCTTCCTGCATTGTAAGCAGATGTTCTCAAGTGTGCGGTCTCCGGCTCAGTTGGTGCAAAGGAAAAAAAAAGCCAGATGCCACAGTTCAGTCAAATCCATCCATTTCAGTTTTTAGAGGCTTTGCTGAAGATAATTTCAAAATAAAATCATGTAAACTTGATTGATCCTGTTGCAAACACCCTGGGATTTAGGCATCAGGTGCAAAGAAAGAAAAGCATTAATATTTAAAACTACACTATACAGAAAATGTTTAATTACCCAAGAAGATCATCTAAAGCAACATTTAATAAGATTTAAATATCTTTCATAATTATTTTCATCTCAAAATGTTCATAAAATCAGACATTTGAAGGAGAATTTCATTTTAAACTGAACCAGAATAATATAACACATAATTCTCAAAAATACATGTCAGATGACGATACTGGACCCTGAACCTGTATAGATTTTAATATTTTACTTTTTTTTTTGTTTTAGAAACATTGTTTTGTGTTTTCTTGCAGATTTGGTGGTTTCGGGAGGAGCAAAGTGATCAATTTTTGCAGCTCCAACCGATGTCTGGTCTGAAATGTCAGGTAATGGCAGGATGGAGGTTTTCCAGAACCAAAATAATGTTGGACTCACCAGAACCACGTGAACCCCAGAACTTCTGGTCACCTTTGTGACTTCAGAATTCCCACAGCAACCCTTCTCCATAATCATAGTCTCCTCAAAACACCTTCAAAGCCCTTCCCTTTGTGTTCGTGCCCATGATGTGCAGTGCGGGACAACAGAGGGAGGAGGAGGAGGTGGATGAGGAGGAAGAGAGGCAGGCTGCAGACAGGCAATGATGTAATCCTGATAGCAGCATCACGTTTGTGAATCCATGTTTCCACACTAACCCCGATCGCTTTCCCACCACAGATCAATGCAGCCGCAGGTCTCCGCAGGCACGAGGAAGATGCTCTTCTCCTCTTCGTTCTCCTCCTCCTCACATCCAGGTGTGACAACATCACAACATTTCAAAATAAAGCGCCTCCAACCAGCACGGCGCATCCGAGCTTCAGTCATGTCTGGCTTCGGGATCTCCCCTGCCTCTCACCTGCGCAGAGCAGAGCGCAGCCGAACCACAACGCTCCGAGCAGCCGAACCGGGATCTCCGTGGGCCCCATGGCTCGGACAGGACCCCAGGTCTTATCTCGGAGCCACTTCGCTGGCGCGTGTGATCCAGTGGAGGTCCGGCACGTATCTAAGGCGCATTGTCCTTCGCAGGGCCTGCCGGGCTGAGCAGGTGATGCTGGAAATAACAACCCACTTGATTTCCGTTTGGCTCTTTCAAAACAAAAGAGGCTTGACAACAGAGAGACGAGATGTTTTCGCATGACGTTAAATAATCCTAACACACGATTGTTTTTTATCTGCTTGTTATTCACAGTTTTATTATTTTTTATGGATTACAGTCCTAAAATAAAATTTTCATGACACACGAGAACAATAAAAGTTCCTAAATAATGCACATCCTATAAAGAGTAAACACAACAAAAAAAGTCAACGCTTTTTTTTTTCAAAACCCAAGATTTCATTTACATGCATGTTTTGAAATACATTTTAATTGATTTTTTTTTTTCGTTGACATATTCCAATTTGTTGTAAAAATGTTTTGGTCAACTTGACCTAACTTTTATAAAACACAAAATATCCAAAAAGATACAAATGTTTCTGGGCTATAACACAAAACAAATGTACTTTTCGTTTTATTTTTTTCCTTTAATATATGTTTTTATTATTAACGGTATTTAATTAATTTAAAAAAATAAAGATTTACCCAAATAAGTTAACTTCTGAGGTTACTTTAATTTGAAGGACCTAACATTCGGCTTCCGTTTTAACATTTTCCTTTAAATGACACTTGGGTCTTTGTCATTTTATTCTTGCGGGTTTGTAAAATGAAAGCATAAAATGATTGTAAAATATTGTGTCCACGAAAAAAGTCCACTTGTGGAATTTAAGATAACGTTCAATCACGCCAGTATAATGAAATTAATGCGTTTTTTTTTTAAGTTTCATTGTCGCCTCCCTGTGGTACAAACTCAACATTAAAACCCACCTTAAGATTGTGAAGCAAAAGGCTCCTTGGGGATTCGAACCCAGAATCTCCTTTACACTAAACAGGTCCCTTAACCAACTAAGTCACGACACTAACATCCAACTGTGATGATTTGAGAATTAGGATCCATACTGCTCAATGGATATCATTGGACTTTTTTTTGTTATGTAGACATTAAATGCTTGACTAATTTTATTTCACCAGCAAAAAAAATAAAATAAAAATAACATGGCATTTCAATGATCCATGATTTCTGAACTAATTTTATTCAAAAAGATCAAATATCAGATTTTATGTATATTTTAGGTTTGAACTGTTAAACCATTTATCTTTATAACACTGAATAAAATGGGCCACACACACAGCATAATATTTGGGAATTTATTCAACAACTTCATAAACATTTCTTAAGAAGAGTGCTGCATTTCCTGTATGTTTGGTAAGTGCAGGAACCAAAGCGGTCTACATGCAAATGGTCTCAGCACAAATAGACTATACTTTTTTTCCCCTCATTTCACCAATGCTTTTCTTAAAAAAAAAAAAAAAAAAAAATTACAGCTCAGGAATTAGCAGTTGCAGAGGTTTACCAACAACCACTTTAATGATATACAGCTAATGTTTTGAATTAAAATGCAAAAAAAGGTATAATACTACAAAATAAAAAAAATGTGTAAAAATCAGAAACAAGTCCTAGAAATGCTGCAGAAAGAACGAGTATGTGAAGAAAAGAGCTCAGCACCTCCGCACATCAGTTAGTTTATTTTAAATTAATGTAAATACTATGAAAACAGAATGCAATCACAGGCTCAGCAAACAAGAAACAAAACTGTCTGATCTGGAGCTCCCGTTAAAGAAGAGGGTTGGACTCAAACAGGGTGGAGGATTTTTGTTTTGAGGGAGGGGATAACTGTGAACACCAGATGACAGATTCACAAGGCGCTCACCGAGGCAACTACGTTTATGCATCTTAGATACTCTTTACAACATCTACCTGAAGTCTCAAAGGAGTCAATTTCTGCTGCAGCGTTCCGCAGATGGAGCAGGCCGTGTTAGTAACTATTCAATGGTTTAAGGTGCTGGATCTGTGGAGCTACCAGGCCCTCTCAGTCTCGCTTACATCCTTCTTTACTCTGAAACCCATACATTTCCCCCCCAAGTAGATGCAGGCCATGTTTTTTTTTTTTATATCTATTGGTATGTGAAAGAGGAAAATTGTGATTACTGATGAGCACACTGCACACCCGGCCCGTGGTGACCACTCTCATCATCTGAGCTGTCGTTGTACGCCTCTCTGCGGCCACCAGATGTGGAGCTCTGGCTGACATCGTAGTCCTGCAGGTCCACCTCCTCCGAGTCGCCGGTGATGATGGGAGGCTCCGGCCGCGAGGGCAGCATGTCCTCCAGCTCCTACAAAAACAATGATGATGAAAAGGCACTTCCAAATCGGTCATGGTTTCTGAGAAGTTAAGCTTATTTCCCAACACTGAGGAGGGGACATAAACCAGCAGGAAAACACAATGGAGTCTTTATATTTAAAGACCCACCCCAATGAAAACGGTTTTAATATGTTCTAGTGGCGTTTTTTTCATGAGGGAGGACATATGTAAAGAAAATTGAGCTTAAAATAAAAACAAATAATCGCTGTGAATTTGTTAAAGACTGGTTGATGGTGGAGAACATTTTTCTTAAGATGGGGATGTCTAAACTTTCTGCATAAAGGGCCAGATTTGGTGAGGTGTAAATATTTGAGGGCCAACCATTGTTAATAATACTAAATGTAAATGAACTAATGAATATTGTTCCTATAGAAAACAAATACGTTCCAACTACATTTACTGTCTATCTTTTCGCACCCTTCATTCCTTGTTGTTGAAGTTGGCATGTCTCATCTAGTAGCCCCTCTTAATATTGAACTTCTTGAAAACAGCCACAGTCTCTTGGCATATTATGCAGACAATTGTTTCACTCGAAGAATATGTCAATTTCCACCTGTCCTGAAAGTGGTGGCCCTAAAATGAGCTAGAAAGTGTCAAAGAAGAGTCACACAACAGTGTTGCCACAGGTTTAAAGAGATTACAGAAATGTAATTTACGCAACCACAAAGAAGAAATCGTACACATGGCTTTTAGAAATGCTGGAGGCCACTGACTTTATGAAAGGAGCCTGTAGGCCGGTGGCAATTTGAATGCGGGCTACAATTGGCCTTTAGACCATACTTTGGACATCCCTGTCTTAAGAAGAAGCAAGCAAGGGTATCCCAATGTAAAAAGTATGTCATTGCCATTTTGCCTCATCCAATTTGGCCCAATTTGCAACATGTTTGGACACCCCTGGTGTAAACAGAGCTCTGGCCAATAGGGGCTGAGGTGGGGGAGTTTTTATGTTCTACTGGGACACGTTTTTCTTTGCTAAAGATGGTTTAATCATAGAGCTGGGGGATATTGACATAAAAAATATGTCAGATTTTTTCCACACAAAATCCGATTCTATCCGATCTATTGGCATGGCACGTTTTATACTGGACAAATTACCTTATTTTACAAAGAAAAACTGTAGGTGTTATTTTAGAAAATGATATGTTGAATGCAGAGAGAGAGGACGTCACAGCATAACAAAAACAAAAAGATAACAGTTTTAAGTGACTCAGATTTCTAATCAGTCTGTGGTCTCTGCTTTTGGCATTTTCCCACCGTTTATGAAGTGCTTTATTTTCTATCACAAGCGTGTCGTTTCTTCTCTTTAGCACAGCTAAAAAGTGCCCCTGTGACCCCTATAAGGAGAGCTGTCAGTCACCTTTAGTCTGAACCATTGACATATATATAGAGAATTAATATTATTTTCATCATTTTTTTAAGAAAAGGAAATGGCATAAAAGTATTCCATAAATAGTATGAACACATCTTTAATGTCATCTAACAGTAAACTCAAATGAAAACATGCTGAGAAAACAAGGACAGATTTACTACAGTGGAGCAGATTGACAGAAAATGTTCTCTATTCTGCCTCCAGTTAATTTACTTTTGTATGAAATCATTAAAAAAAAAATAAATAAAAAAAAAAAAAACAGCCTAAAAGCATTATGTTTTAGATTCTTGTCATCGTGTCATGGACAGTAAAGACGCAGCGCTCTCACGAGGGGGTTTTATTCAGCTCAACACTGCTTGGTTATGTTAGATATTGTTAATAAAGTTTATTACAAAGAGGATTCACTTCTGTTACTGTTTTATGAATATCCCACGAATTATGTATTCATTCGCCACGTCTTGAATTCCGCTCTGTGAAAATATTTCCTGACATCGGTCAGGAAATCGGTCACAAACTGGAGACAAGCGGCACACCTCGTTAGCATAGGATAAAGCATTGTAGCATGATAGCATCAGTGTGCAACAACATCGCTGTTTCCAAATCAACACTTGATTAAGCTCTGTTGCTGCTGTGAGTCCAGCTGGTTTATCCTCCATTTCTGTTTGGATCCTGTTAAAAACCGCCAGGTCCTGCTCCTCCATCAGCCTAAGCTGACCGCTACACAGAGAAGCGTACGGAAGCTAAGGGAGTGGGGGTGGGGGGCGCTTTACGTGCGCTTGTAAATAGGCAGCAAGCTTTTTTATCTCAGATTTTTCCTGCTGGTTTAACTAAACCTTCGAATTAATGGATCATATCAATATTTCACCCACTCCAATATAATCATAATTAAAGACAGCTGAGAATGCTTTTACAATAGATCAGAAGATGATTGGAAGGGATCTTTGACACTTTCCGAATCCAGTAAATGCTGCAAACGCTGCAAGTTGTCTCACCGTCATTTTTTCTGGGCTGATCCAGTTGTTGTCTGGAAACTGGACATCAAACTTGACGTACAAATCCCCCTTCTCAAATGGGTTCCGGTACTGGGGCATGCCCTCTCCATGCACCACCCTGACTGAGCCTGGAGGACACCAAGAGGCTGACAGTCAAACTCTGCTTCTTTACAGCACCTAAAGATTCCCGTCTTTAACTCCTTCATGGACAGACTCTTTTGAAAACAGTGAATGGAAAAAATGCATTTGAATTTAAAGAAATTAAGGTAGATGATGAACCTGGTTCAATGACTTTTCCAGCAGGATACTTGATGACGATCTGTCTTCCATCTAAGTGCTTTAGTGTGAACTGGAAGCCGCACAGCGCCTCCACAAGGCCAATCTTGTGATTTATGAAGAGGTCATTTTTTTCTCTTTTGAAAGTCTGGAAAAAAGAAAAACAATCAAGCATCAGAATAACGCAGCTTTCCAACAGAAGGGTAGAATAATCTGGATGTTAGTTAAATAAGTCTTTGTTTTTATGTCGAACAAAGTATGAAAGCAGAACATGGATAACTCGACCACAGAACCAGAACATCATACATGAGCTGAGCAGAACACAGCAGCTGTTTGGCACAATGATGGGAAACTTTAATATCTTTAAAAAAAAACGTTTCTGTTGTTCACTCTCCATCATCTGTGACAGTAGATCGTTATCTAGTCGTCTAAGTCAGTCTGTTCTGGTAGAAGATGTCAGAACATGAACATGGAAAACAGATTTCTGTTGACTTGTGACTTTGCTTGGAGAAGCATCAATGCCTGCTGAACTTCTGCTTCAGGGCTTGGAGAAGATTACTGACAATGTTGACACAAATAATCAATTGCTGCAGCCCTTTTGGAAATATTATCATATTTGCACAGAAAACCTGACCATGTTTGCAGATTTAAATAAAGTTATTTTAGTTGGGAGAGTTCAAAATGATCAATTAGGCACAAAACTTCCTGTTTAAAATATGCATCTTCAACCAGTACTGGATGGGGCTGATTTCAGAACTGACACCCACCTCGTGCTCTTTTTCCTGAAGGACGAGGACTATATCTCCAGGCTCCACGCCAGGCGCCTGATCCGCCTCTCCCCCAAAGGTAATTTTTTGTCCATGTTTCATCCCTTTATCTACGTGGACTTCCAAGATCTTCACCTCCTTCACAACTTTCTTGCCTTCGCACTTTTTACAGCGGTCCTTCTCACTGATGACCTCGCCTGGGGATTTGAAGCAATGACAACAATGACTGAAAAATGTGCCAGAAGAACAGAGGACGTGCTTCACCGCAGTATTCCTTCTACCTTCTCCATTGCAGTCGGTGCAGACAGACTGCATCTGCTGGACCATGCCTGGGGCCAGTTGTCTGATCATGATGCGCATGCCGCGCCCCCGACACGTGGTACACTTTTGTACGGCGCCCGTCTTGCCTCCTTGTCTGCAATCATCAATATGAAATTGATGTGGACTCAGACTGAGACTCACTAAACCAATGTTCACACAACTTACCCATTACAGGAGCTACACAAAACATTCTTGCTAAGTTGGAGTTTGGTTGTTTTTCCATTGTAAAGGTCCTCCAATGAAACCCTGAGGAGCAAAGACAGACATTTAGAAAACTCAAATGATGCTGCCAGCCAAGTCCACACTCTCAGGCTCACTTCAGTGGATGGACCATGTCCTCTCCTCTTCGCCGCCCCCCGTTTCTGGAGCGGTTTCCTTGCCCACCCATGAAGCCGAAGAGACCGCCACCAAAAATGTGGGAGAAGATGTCGTCCATGCCCGGGCCACCCCCACCTCCTTCCCGTAAGCCCTGCTCTCCATAGCGATCATAGAGCTCCTTCTTCTCGGGGTTCGACAGAACTTCGTAGGCAAAGCTTATTTCTTTGAACTACATCATGGAGAGAAGGTGACAAATTTTTAGTAAAAAAGTGTAAATACAAACAAAAACCTGTAGAAAAACACTTCAATAGGGAAATAAATCCAAACTAAAATAATAAAACATTCAGTAAAATGTGTTAGTAGGGGAGTAAATCCTAATGTGCTAATATTTTCTCCAAGTCAATACAGGCAAACATCCAAGATCATCTCAGGTTGACCCACACAAAAGGTCAAAGTCACACTTCACTTTTCTGTTGGTTTGTTACCACAGCAACAACGGACTACAGACAAGCGTGTCTGCTCGCTCTGAGGCTTCTCATGTTCTGCTTGCTGTTCTTTCAAAGTGCTTTCTTCATTTTTCAAAATACACAAATGTTATACCAAAAACTAGAAAAATAATCTACAGCTGTGAGCATAAAATGAAAACATATTAAAAACATTTTTCGGTTAATAATTTACATCAGTGGCAGATTTCCTCCAAAATAAAAGAAATTCAAACAATTTAAGACGGTATATGATTTTTTTTCCACATTACCACCTCATGGGAAGTACATTAATTTAGCAAACTGCAGTTAATTCATTAAAAAAGTGCTTTGGTAAATATCTTTGTACATGACAAACTACTATATTTAGTTTACTATTTTAGTACAGAATTTCATTTTTGTTTAGTATTTTGATAAAACTGCAGATCTTGAATAACAAGGAAAAAAAACGAATAGTTTCCTTTTAAACAAAGCATCAATTCTATCCATGTAAAAACATTTGTAATTCAAAATTATTCTGAATTATTCATACATTTTGTAGACAATAAATGTAAGAGATAAAGCAGTAATTGAATGTTATTTTTTTAAATAACTTGCTCTGTAGTGTCACACATGTAAATGATAAAAAAACAAAGCAGAAAAATGATGTAGATTAAATCAAATATCAAAAGTAACGAGCAAAAACGAGTGGAAGGAAGTAGAACTTTAGCACCCCTTTCTTAACATAATCTCAAACTGATCATTCTTTCTGATATACAGTGCTCCCACTAGATTTTTTAGGGAGCCTTTAGTGTCCTTTTAGAATCAACATTTTCTATGAGATATTATACTACACAATAATCCTGCAAATGTGGGTCTTGGTTGCAAACATTTGTTAATTTGCACACACAAAAAAGTGATTTTCCAAATGCAATCAAGCACATGTTGCAAAAATGAGAACACCCCAAGTATTGTCTCAGAAAAAAAGCCACACTTAAGACTACAAAATTTTAATGAACAGGCATTCAACCACAGGTGAGTCTAATGATTCATGTAAGATGTGTCCAGGACACAGGTGACTTTAAAAGGGCATTACTTAAAGAAAAACCTCTCTCATTTCATTCTATCAGATATGGCTCCTCATGGAAGGGAAATGTCACAAAAGCTGAGAAAAGAAAATAATTTCTTTACACAAAAAAGGTGAGGGCTACAAGTATGGAGGTCCAGAAGAGACGATATTAAATAAATGTATACACCGTTAAATCATTAAATAAAAGTGTAATTAATTTTTTTAAATTGACATTAAATAAATTTGAAAATCCATAAATAAATGTGTGTTATGCACATCTGTCAGTTTATCAGCCAGGTTCCACCTCTGTTGTCCCTACTCAAAATTACCCGTTTCAGATTTCTTTCGGATTTACTGTTGACAGTCGGTGACTTGATTTTCAGGTTGTTGGTTTTTTTTGGGTGTCTTTAAATGTGTTGAAGTTGAGTGTTGGCATCTGGACATAAAGTTTTCTTTCTTTGTAATGTTTCAAAGAAAAAGACTTGAAAGTCCAGGTGCCATGACTTAATTTCCATACGACGTCACCTGGAGGAATGACAACTTTCGCCGACTTGATGATGACGTAATGATAGTGTAAAAGTCACTACAGTGAACAAGGTTTGAACTATAAATATAATTCACGTTCACAGTTAGATGGATAAAAGATTTTTAGGGGAAGCAACAAAATAATGTAAATATTTACACATTCCTGTGAAGGTGCTCCATTATCAGAGACCGTTCAGTGGCCTAGTGTTAGAGTGTCTGCCCTGAAAGTGGGATCAAACCAGGGGCTGTTTCAATGGAATTGGGGGTGTTTTTACAATTAGGTGAAACTGTATAATTTGCCGCAGACTACCTGACCATTTTTCAGGGCACAGTGCACCGCGGAACACTGGTTGAAAAACTGGATTAGTTAACAAGACCTCAAACAGCTCACCCTAAGGGGATGAAGTGAAATGCAGGGAACACATTTCGCAACTACCTTTGAATAAAAGTGATTGATCAGAACAAATCAGTCCCATGGTGCAGCGCTCAAACATGGTCATGGTTTTCTTCGGCTTTCACTGTGCTTTCCTTCTCCTGGCTGCTGATCGCAGCTCACCGTAAAAAAATAAAATAAAATAAAAAATAGGATAAAACGACAAAGCAAATTTTATTGTCTTTAGTATTAAATGACCAAGCCCCACAAATAAAAGCAACCAGGCAGCCTCATGGTCAAGCTGTTTTTTCTCATTTAATGTACACACATCCTCACTCATGTTTATTTTAATACAAAAACAATGGTTTTTATTTGATTTGATTCAACTAAAAGCATGATACCATAACAGTTAATGACCACCAACCAAGGACAAAGCCTGGTAGGATTACTTTCACAGGGGTCTTACCTTGTCACCTGCATTTGGGTTCTTGTCAGGATGGTATTCTTTTGCCAGTTTTCTGTAGGCCTAGAAGAACAGCAGAAGAAATGTTTTTTTTTAGAAGTTTACATTCGTCACATCTGTTAAAGCCGGCAAATGCTCCATCTTTAAGCTTTAATTGAAATATTTTGAATTATTTTAAGGTCAAATGCTATAAATTGTCCTTGTTACCAGAAGAGACACATCCGTTTTTAAACACAAAAAGTCGGACAGTTTCAGAAAACTACGCTACATAGAATTTCTAGCCAATGTTTATAAATCAAAGAAACCCCTTATTTATTGTACGAAAAAAAAACGACTTTGGCACCATTTGGGTGGTAACTTGTATTTGTAACGACAAAAGGCACACGTTCGTGCGAAGTTACCAGAAAGAGAGAGAGAACAGAACACCACGAGGCGATTCTTGTTCAAACCAAATACAAGTTTAAACCAAACGAAACGTTGGGAAACCCACAAAAATAAAATTATCATTAAACGGTAACTAACACACATACTTGTTTATTTAGTTAATAATGACACAGCTGTCCGTACAGTCACTGTTCACAGACAGTAATATCCAAATTTGCGATCACAGAAACTTAACGCGAACTCATTTAATAACTTATTTACTAACCCGTTTAAGTCCTAACTTCACTGAAGGGTTAATGACTGAGTAATTACCCGTTTGAGGCAAAAAGAAAAATATTACGAAACACAACGTGATTAGCACGCGCGTCACTTCTCTAAGCTAATGCTAACGCCGTGAGGTCAACGATTAGATTCGTACAAGGTGAACAAAGCCTGATTCAACCAATGCTTGTGTTCGATGTTAGATTAAACGTACGTGTCACGATTTGTTATCTAGTTTAAAAACGGGTCAAAGTTTACAGCTACATTTCACTGCGGAAGATCCAGGCCAGTTTAGCCTGATCCTTTATGAAGCCGATGTCAGCTAACGTAGCTAACCGCATTTCCTGGTTAAAACTCTGGGTACACGTTGGTGTCGTTTCGCTCCGTAGCGTTTTTCCCAAAAAAGTACCTTCTTTAACTCATTTTCCGTTGCGGACGGAGACACCCCCAGAATGTCGTACAACTTCGTATCCACAACATTGGCCATGGTGTTACGCTTGATGTTGCTTCAGCGAGGAGAAGGCGGACAAAGAGACGGAGCCGGTGCTGCTGTGGAAATGGGTCTGTCCGGCCGCTTCCTGAACTTCCGGAAGACTCTTGGCTCTGGTCGCACGCTGCTGCCTCCTAGTGGCCAGTGGGTTACATGGCAGGTCAGAACATCAAACCAATGAAAAGCGCCCGCAGAACAGCGGTTCTCTAACAGCATTATTTTGTCTAAATCACGTATTTATAGACACTGCTGCAAAAAAACAAAGGGAACACCTAAGCAACTCAACGTTATCCCAAGTCAATCCCACGTATGTGTAATCAAACTGACAATCAATTTCACATGTTTTTGCGCAAGTGGAATTGACAACACATGAAACTAATAGGTGATCAACACGACACCATCAATAAAGGAGTGGTTCTGTCAGTGGTGATTACTTTTATTTGATAGATATGTGCAAGTAAGAATAGAAATGTCTGTTTCTAATACAAAACTAGTGGATAATGGAACCCCACAAGGAAGCGTGGTTAGTCCTGTGCTGTTTTCAATTATGATTAATGATGTCTATGATGCAATTGGACCTGACTTTGGGAAGGCATTATTTGCAGATGACAGGGCTTTGTGGAAAAGAGGTCGGAATATTCATCATGTAGAGAGAAAGGTGCAGGACGCCATTACTGAGGTGGAAAACTGGTCCTGTGATTGGGGCTTCAATTTCTCAGTGGATAAAACAAAATGCATGGTTTTTACTAGGAAACGGAAGACTATTATGAACCTAAAATTTTATGGAGAAGTGTTGGAGCAAGTTCATAAATTTAGGTATCTTGGAGTTGTCTTTGATACGAGATTGACATGGAGAGAGAATATTGAAGGAATAATAGGAAGATGTGAGAAAGTCATAAATATAACGAGGTTCTTGAAAGGAACTGGGTGGAGAGAAAGTTCACAGGCTTTGAGGTAAACTCCGGAGGTGTTGTAACATGTTGAAATGGGGGAACTGCCATTAAACCTCAGATCTAAACAACTGTCATTGCCCACATGGGCATTGAAGTCCCCCAGGAGGACGAACGATCGAGTCCCCTGTTGGGGCACTTTCCAGCAACCCCCCAAGAGACACCAAGAAGGCTGGGCAATCCAAACTGTAGTTCAGCCAGTAGGCTGAAACCACAGTCAGGGACTTGTCCTCCACCCAAAGGTGAAGTGACATGACCCTCTCGTTAACTGGGGTGAACTTCGACACTTGGCGGCTGAGCTGGGGGCTCACGAGTAAGCCCACACCGGCCTGCCGCCTCTCACCATGTGCTACTCCAGAATGGTAGAGTCCGACCCCTCTTGAGGGACTGAGTTTCAGAGCCCAGGATGTGAGCCCAGCTATATGTAGCCGGTATCTCTCAACCTCTCACACAAGCTCAGGGTCCTTTTTTTTTTTTTTTTTTACAGAGAGGTGACGTTCCATGTCCCAAAAGCCAAGTTCCATGACTTTGAGCTCTCTTGCAGGTACTGGGCCCACGGGGAGAGTGATCCCATGTCATTTCTTTGGGCTGGGCCACGCAAACTAATGTCAGGAGAATATTCACAAAGTTTATGAACACACTTTTTGATCCACCTTCATCCTCTCCTTCCTCCACCAACCGTAGTCCTATTTCCTGCCTGTAGGTCAACAGCTTCAGCTGCGGTCGTTCAGCAGGTCACGACCAATCTGGTTTGAAAGTTCTGTTTATGATTAATTTGCTTTTGTTTTTATGTTGGTTTCCCATCCAACAACCATCTGCATTTATCCGGACTTGGGACCGGCACATGCGAGCACTGAGTTGTGTCTCCATGTGGTTGCATTAAAACATGTTAGGTACCTGAAATATTCCAAGTACCATTAACAAAAACTACATTTAAATCAAAAGACAGGAAACTTTAAAACACATCAAATTAACAGATTTATGTTTTAAAAATGGCCTCGCCTGGGCTGGCCATGCTAAAATGCTACAGTTTGGTAATAAAAAAATGTGTGTACAAAGGTTTTTATTTTTTTTTATTTATTTTTTTACTACTAATTATCTAACTTTTTAATTTTCTTTAATAAAAATCCTACTAATCTATTTTTTTTGTCTTTATAAAAACCAGACT
>BSAI01000104.1:25375280-25411947 GCA_036245035.1 Adrianichthys oophorus
GGGGGGGGTTTGTTCACTACGCCCAAAATTCATTTTCACCGGGTACTGGACAGAACTGACCAGGTATGTCAATGAAACACTCAGAATAAACAACAGAAATCAAATACAGTAGTAACAACATTTTTTTTCCTTTAACTGTAAAAATTGAATTTATTCTAATTTGGGGGTTCTTTTAAAACTAAACAGCAAAATTGTTGCTTTAGTCCCATTCATCATAACCTAAAAAACTCTTGAGAATCTGAAAAACTGTAAAACTCAGTTTTAAACGCTTGTGATTTGGGGACAGATATGAATGTGTGCAGAAATCACAGAGTAAACCCCCCACAAGGTTCACCTCTTTTCCACAAATATACGGTAGTTTAAAAGATCTGCCTTGTAAAAATGAAGAGATCCTGCACCTTTTGGCTCTTGTTGCCATGTAACACCACAATTTTTATTTTTTTTAATATCGATCAACACATTATCTGCAACTAAAGGCCAACAAGAGGAGCTACCTTTTTTCTCGGCTGCTTCATCTGCACCAAGATGGAGATGATGAGAAGCACGAGAACGATGCCCGAGGAGACGCCGATCACGGTGCCGTGGGTCTTGGTGATCTGATGGAAAATCCCCTTGGAGCGTTTCTCTGGAGAAGAAACACAGGAGGGGGACATGAAGTAATGGAGTAATGGAGAACCAGAAACCCTTTCCTTCCAAAGCAAAGGACAATCCCGGCAGGAGTGAGGAGATGATCACCTTTGCAGTGGTTTTCATCCCATGGATAGACGCAGTTCTGCATGCCGTTGCACACCAGCGTGTTGTTAATGCACATGTTGCTGTGGCAGAAGAATGTGTTGGCTGTGCAGGGAGCTGCAAGACAAAATAAAATTACAGATAAAATAAAACAGACAACAGCACAACAAACAGGAGCAGAAGGTATCACGCTGAGAATAATAAAAGTGATAGCAGGGCCATACTTTGGCTGCAGAAGTCTAATGTAAGAGAAAATGTGCTATTATTTCTTGAACGGCTCGAGGTCTAATGGGGACGGTGCACACCAGACCATACATCATCATCTCCTGCAGACACAGCATCAGCAGGTGATGAGGGGAGAAGATGGCAGCTCCACTGAACTGCAGCCGTCATGTCAGGAGGTCTGAGGCGGAGGCGACAGAGGAGGAGGAGGAGGAAGGCTCGGAGCAATCTGAGAGGAGGAGGAGTGGAGACGAGATGAAAAAAAAGGCAGGGCCGGTGGAAATGGCACCAGTGAATCATGTCGCGCTGGTCAGGGAGGTGAGACAGACCACATTAAAGCCTTTCTCATGGTGTGAGCACTGATGGCTCAGAATGATAATCAATGCAGGCTTCAGGAGGAAGAGCTTCAAGGCTGACGGCTCAGCTGATGTCAAAGCAACAGGACAGGCCTGAGGACGGGGGTGTCCTCTCACCTTTTGTCTGACTTTACCTGACTCAACCTGACTACATGTGCAGAGATAATGAGCCACATCCATAGCAGCAGGACCAGATATCTTTAACACACCTGTGTTTACTTCATCAGCACAGAAATATTCCTCCAGCGCTGGAGCTGGAAGGCAAAACCGCCCTGCTGAAAAACAACAGCTCAGGCAGCTGCTCAGCTGGAAGGAGCGATGTTTCCTCCAGAACAGCGTCATCTCTGGGATCGGCTGTTTTTGGTTTGAAGGAGCCCACAGGCAGGCGTTTGGGACGGCCTGTTTGTTGCCAGGTAACACCGCAAACAAAATGGAGGGGAAAGGGTCTGGAAAACTGTCCAATAACTTTTGAAACTATTTGATTGTTTTCAGACATATGAAATATTTGACCAGGTTGGCTGTCGTTTGAACGTCTCTTTGCTCTACACCTTTCTAAGCTTTTCTCAAAAAGGATTATCTCATTAACAGCTACGGTCCAGAAAAAAGCAAAATATCATTTAAATGAGTCAAAATCATTTTGTTCCAAACTCTTGACAATAGAAAAACTTGATATAAGACTAAAAAAAACTGGAATTTTTATTTTAAGGATCTTATGTTAAGGTGAAATACACGTTGACAAGTTAGACTGGTGTTCATTATATATTCTGCCTAATGCAGATTCTATTCTGGCACTAAACCAGTGAGATATTTCCTGGCTTCCTGATTTTCTGGTCATTGTTGTTTGTTTTACTCTGATAAAAGTAGCACCATTTCTTATTTTTACTGTTAAAAAATAGACACTATGTTTAAAGTTTTTGATTCAAACCAACTTTTACTTAATTAATGTTGTTAGTGAAGTTTGCTTCTTAAGTTAGGATCATGCTGTAAATGTTCCAGCTTTTTTGTGAGCCAAAAGGACAAACATGAAGCTGTGTGTTAAAAAGTTGGCAGAGTATTTATGTAATGTACTAAATATTTGTAGTTGTTTTTATCATAGGTGTTTATGAGAACTTCTTCGTCTCTAACTTGCTTATTTTGAGTAAATATTGACTTTAAATGTGCAAATAAAGGAAAAAGAAGTGTGGCACAAATATATATATATAGAGTTTACATGTGGGGTTTATATAAATTGGGCGGGGCTTTGATTTGGTGGTGGTTTTCAGTTGCTGTGCTGCAGGGCTTCAGGCTCCAGTGGCTGCTTTTGTAGCGTCCTGTTGATGTGATCTGCTGCCACAGTTCGGTCTGCTCTGTTTTGTGCAAAATAAATAGCCGTCGTGGCGCGCACACTTACAAACAAGTAGCTGACCGCTACATTTGTAGAAAAAAATCGATTTCTAGTTCTAATCCTGACTTTTACATATTCTTTTAAACACTTTGGGGGCATCTTTATTTTGCTGAGCATAAAAAAAAATCAAAAAAAAAAACAAAGATTTTTTTTTTTCTTTTTCCGTTTTGGGTTCTCTGGAGACTTTAGTGACTTTCCACATGAAACCAGAAATGAGACAACTGAGAGAGCTGGTCGCTCCCTTGACTCCTTGATTATGTATCTGCCCCTTTCCAAGTGTAGTCTCTCTGAGGTGCTGCACCCCCCCAGCAGATAAGGACAGAGCCCTCATCTGAATGGACGAACAAGCACTTGAGTGTGTGTTTTAATAAAGTCCTAATAAGTCTCTGTTGAATGTTAGAGCGATGTTAGAGTGACGGACACTTCGCTCTGACCTCCAGATAAACTTCAGTTCTGCCGTCTCTGACAAACCAAATAAAGTTTGTGAGTCAGCCATGACGAGCATCCGAATGCTAAGCACTCCTAAAATTAAAAGTGAAATAACAGCAACATGCTTGGGGAACCTGAAAGCCATTATGTCTGCCCCGGCTGCAGCGGTTACAGGTCTGCATTAAAATTCACTCCGGGTTTGGCACGTGCGCGCTAAAACGTGACAATTAATATCTCAGCCTATTCAAGCATTTAATGAAAATATTAGAGGGTGCTAGCAGAAAAGTGCCTTTCTGCTGGTAATTTATGCTGCTTTGAGTGCAACCTCTAGCAGCACTTCTTTAAAACGACATTGACAGTAAAAAAAAAATGTTTGAGGCATAATTTATTCCTGTGAGTTTATCAACTTCAAGAAGCAGCAGAATGAATTTTTATTTTCCTGCTGTAAGTGACCTGTAATCAGCCCGGTAGGATGCTGTGACATTCATATGCTGAAATGATAGGATGCTTTCGGTTGTTTAAAAAATGCAGGAGTAAATAATTGGTTTTCTCATATCTGCGCTCCAAACAGGGCCACGCTGTAATTAGTTTTGCTTGGTGAAATGACACTTCAGCATCTGCTGGTGACTGCAGCTTCACACAGAAAGCTCCACCTCATAAATCCATGCTTTTTTTTGGTCTGCATGCTGGAGGCTGCTGCTGGACAAAAGGGTTAAAGGCTGGAAACAGGGGGTCAAGAAATGCAGCAACATCCACAAAGTTCAGACAATTCCAAGATCTTACGGTCTATGTAGGAGGTGAAGAGCATGCGGAAGCGGCTGAGGCGGCTCTTCTCATCTGCCCACATCCTCACAACCCCCACGCCGTTGTCCAGCATCAAGTCGTTGGCCACCGTGCTGCAGAACTTGGCTTTGAGGTTCTCAATAGCACTGCTGCCGTCGTACACGGCAACAAAGTTCTTCTTGCACTCGTTGGAGTGCTCCATCTGGTAGTCTATGAAGCGCAGGTAGATCTGCAGGAAATACAAAAAAACATCCCAAAAAAATCTGATTTAAGTCCTTTAAATGAACTAATGAATTAAAATGAACAGGACTGAATTCAGTTTGTTTTTGCTTGATTTACTGTTCCTGATGCTTCACAAATAATCTGAACTGAAGTGAAGGCAAAGACACCAAATGTTCCTGTTCATACTGGGCAGAATGCTTTTAAAGAATCAAGAATAAATCTGATTCCTTAAAAGCATTTTCATATTTTACTCAGAGAAATCTGAGGATTTTCTAATTCTTTGTGTTACTTTTCCAAAAAAGCAAACAAAAGAAGCATTCATTATTTATTACTTTAAAGACCCACTCCGATGAACATGGTGTTTTTAGCAGGTTCTTGTGGCATTTTTCTCATGATGGAGGACATTTATGAAGAAGATTTAACTCAAAATTGCATTTCAGAGTATTTCTTTATTCAAATCGAATTAGATGAAAAAAGGTCGTTTGAAAAAGAGCTTATTTGTGATGTAGGAAATATGACAAAGGAGCCACAAACTCCCTGCTCCGAGCTCTCAGTATTGGGAAGGCGAAAGGGGGGCGGGGTTGCTCTGTGCCAACAACTGGCCACAACTCAAAGGTGCCTTTCTACTGAACTCCTGCAGCTCTGTAGAAATTATGTCTTAGAAAATGACAGCAGTTTCTTGATTTTGGTTAAAAACTTACCTAAAATACCACTGGGAACGCTTGACAAAAAATCAAAAATGATCGGAGTGGGACTTTATTAAAATCTACTGAATGCGGGTTGATGCTTTACAAAATAATCTGAATTGAAGCGAATAATCTCAGGAAGCCAAAGACACCAAATGTTTCTGAACACTAAAGGCTTTTATCAAGAAAACTGGCAGCAGTGTTAAAACGAATACATGTAAATAACAAGCATGTAAACGGTTCAAAGCGATCTAATGGTTTTCACATTTTCTTTGTTGTTTTTTCCAAATAAGTCAAACAAAGAAATAAGAAAACCACCAAAGCTTTTATCCTTGTTTATTATTTTAACATCTGTTAATCTTCTTCCCCGAAAATGTTTTTTCGCTCATCCAAGTGGCTTCTGACAAACGAAGCCACTTGGATGAGCGGTGAAACATCTCAAAGAAGAAGATTCTAAGTCCAGTTGCTATGACTCAGGGGGGAAAATGACCGAAAAGCAGCTTTGTGACCTTTAGAGGTCACAAAGTTGCTGGAGCCTGTCCCAGCTAATGTTGGGTGAAGGCGGGTTTTGCCCCAGAACAGGGCATACACTCACATGCACACCTAAGGGGAATTTAAAGCCACTAATTAACCTCTAAAGCACACTTTTGGACTGTGAGAGGAACCCAGAGTCCCTGGAGAAAAGCCACACATGCAAACTCTACACTGGCCAGCTGGAATTTGGACCAGGGCTTTCACGCTGTGAGTTTGCTAAATTGTTAAAAATCAATTAACTGTATTTATTTATTATTATTTTAATGAAAAACTGAGATATTTGGATTTTTTAAATGCGCATGAATTCAAAAAGTACAAGAAAGCATGTGATTGGATCGTGTTGAGAGCGGAAAATGTTATTTTATAGAAAGTCTCACAGTGACAGTTTTTGGTTCATAATCTGCATTTTTAACAATATTCCAGTTTGAAGTTTGAATCTTCACACTATATGTTGTGTCCTCCATTGTACCATATGCATTGTTTGGTAAAGGTTGAATTAATGCAATCTACCTTTAGTTTCATCGCCTCCTTTGAGCTGCTCCATTTTCTACTGAGGCCAAAGAACCCAGCAGAGGAATCAGAGACAAAAGGTCATTTTGCTGCTTCACATTTCAGTGCACCCTCTCAACCCCCTGCATATGTGTACAGGAATGAAATCAGCAGCTCTGTTGGAGCCGATGGAGCACCTGGAAGGGTGCAGTGCTTCTCTGTTCCTTCTGCTTCACAGAGCTAACACCTTTGCTACATTCAGATCGACGCCTCTGCAGCCTCACGCTGCAGAGATTCATGAGCCATGCACAAATGTTTACATACGCATGAAATATTGCTGTGTGCACGCCACATATGAGCCTATTATGGGTAATTGTTACAGAATGCGACACTTCATTATGTCATTTGAGTTCGGCAGCGGTTTGAGCCCGCGTGCATGCATGTGTCTTGGTCTGTGTTCAGCACAGAGGTTGGGATGACTCATTTAGCCATGAGGAAGAAACAGAGCAGCCATGAATCAAGCCGGACAAGCCGTGGTTGTAAATTCACAGAGATTTTAATATCAGGTCATAAATATCAGAATATGTCAGCGGGGCTTTCACTTTGGGCTGAAAAATCCTCTCTGCATCTCCAGGTTTATTCTTTATCACAGAAATCTCCCTGCACTGCTTTTCCTCCATCTGCACTGATAAAAATGTAAATCTGCAATACATTTTTTAACATGGTTCTGTTGTATTACTGTGGTACGAACAGCTTTAGGACTGAGTGAAATTTAAATGTCAAGTTGCCCAGTAAGAGCTTTTTATTTTACTGCGGCCGATGTTTTTCCTTTTTCTGTACTCGGCTTTCTCAGGTGTCAATCATTGTCATCTGCAACCAACGTCTGCATTTCTGCTGCAGCATCCATGTGTTCTTCTGGACTTTATGTGGAAACAGCTCGTTCTGCTGCTTTAAGTCCATGAACTCCTCATTCAGGCTCAGCTCACCAGCAAGATCCACCTGATCTCTTCTGTCTGTAGTGCTGTTCGAATCTTTTTGCAACATGTTTGTAACATCCATCCATCCTGGATGGATAGAGTTAAATGTCTGAGTAAAAAAAAGAGTTTTTAAAAGTTCTGAATGAGATGCCAGTCAATTTAAACATTCAAAAAGCAGAAGCCTGTCTGCACTCAGAAATTCTGTCCATAAAAATCATGAACTGAACTCGTGATAGAGGACAGCCCTGCCAGAGTCCAACATGGGAACCGGTTAGACCTACTGCTGGCAGCACGAACCAAACAAGACCAGACCATCCTGCATAGAGGGTTATAGAACCCATGTTCCAATTGACACAAGATTGACACTTTCTCCAAATCCACAAAGGACATTCGGACTGTACGGGCAAACTCAAGCGCTTTGTGGTGAATGTAGAGCAGGTCAGCCATTCCAAAGCAAGTATAAAAACTGCACTGTTCCTCAACTGTCGACTGATTCCTCTTCTCCAGTACCCTGCAGTACACTTTCCTCGGAGGCTGAATATTGTGAGTCCCCTGTAGTTGGAACACACCCTCCGGTACCCCTTCTAGAAAAGAAGGACCACTTGTTTGCCAGTCCAGGGACTGTCCCAGATCACCATGTGAGGTCTATCACAGTGCCATAAAGATGTGTCACTCAAGACAGCCTCAGCATCCAGCAACCAGCCCCTTGTGGTCTTTCCTGGAGTTGGTAGTACCACAGGCAGGTGATCCCAGGGTGAGACTGTATGAGTCCTGTGGTAGCCCCAGTTCTAGGCCTGACTCCAGGATGAGACCCAGTGACATCAATCAACCTGGGCAGCGTAGCAGATTTTAATATCTGTGTTGAATGCGCAGTAAGTCAATTACTGTTAGTCTGTTTTGACACCTATAATTTGACTGCATTGGGAGCTCCAACCAGAAGTGTTTGCTCCATACACGCATCACTTTAACTCTCAAATTCTTCATCTGATTTGGGTTTAAAACTGTCCAAACCAGTCTTAAAATTTGTGAAAAACCCATTTAAATCTCAGTATTTGAAGATAACCCAGATGCTTTTGTGTGAGACGAGTTGGTTCCTTTTTCCAAAAGAACCTTTTTCTTCGTGGATCCGTTTTTGCCTTGTCTGTTTGTCACAAGTTTGACTAAATTCAAGTCTGGATGTAGCAAAAGAAATTCAACTCAGTTTCCAAAATAATGTTCTTTAGTTTGCTTTATTTGTGGTTTCATGAGGCTTTTCCTCCAGACTGTTCCTGTGAGTTTTGTGAGGTAATTAGTTATTAGTTAATTAGTCGATTTTTGGCAACAGAACTATTTTAACATCAGTTAATGTTTTTTAAAAAGCAGATAATAAGGGACTTTGATGGTTTAGGTTGACGTTTTTTGTCTCTGCATTGCAGCAAAGTTTATGGGGCTGTGAGAAAACTTTAAATAAACTCCATGTTTTTTGGGTCAGGTGGCTGACAGAGAAGCATCAAGGTGATCGAGTACTGCCGCTTTTAAAGCTTTGTTCCGCTTAGACATACTGAATTCTTTGTGTTCTTCTTTCTTTTCCTAGAAAGTCCATTCTTGGTGGTAAAATTAGCAACAATTTTGAGTCAAATAGCTTCATGCTACGTTCACACCGGGCTTGGAAATGCACGTTCCAGCGACCTGTCTATGCAAACACGTTTTTCAGTCTTCTGCGTTTGAAAATCTCGTGTTTTATGTCTGTTTTTGGGCTCTACGTACAAAACGCGCGGAAATTGACAGTTGCACTTTGAACTTTGACCGATCAGGTACTCGGATTTGGTTGTGAAGTTTGGGTAGCGTCCTTTTCAAAACACAGAAGTACCAACCATTTAAAAACTGATCATGGAGGACAAATGAATCAATGCGGTTTGTGCCCAAGTCTTTCATTTGTCAGAAGAGAGCCGTGAAAGAAAAGGTCTGGAGCAAGTTTTGTGATTTTTACACCGTTTACTCACTTCACGCCAAGCCTCTTCCGACTGCTACTACAGGTACATGCCCGTTCGGGTGCAGAAGACATAAAATGATGGAACCTTTTATGTTTTTTATGAATAACATTTTCAACACTGAAGACGGATCAGACATAAGATCATGCAAACAGGAAAACAGAGAGAGGGCGAGTCACCAAGCAGCACAGAAGCAACGTCTGCCATCATCAGTGCATGGGGCCTGACTAATACAGTCCTTGCTACTGACCTTGGACTGAGGGGGGGCTCTGATGGTCCAGATACAGTCCACAGCATCGCCAGGCTTCACCCGCTCTTCCTCTTCCACCTGACTGGAGCGGATAATCCCATCCCATCCACCAACTTCAAACTGACAGTCTGCAGAGAGAAAAATGTACCCAAAAAAAGGGAAAATATGAAGGAATGGACAGGAGGTCACATGGAGAAGCAGGAGGAAGAAAGAGAAAAAGATAAAAGCGAGGTGGAGGAGTGGAACATGGAAGATAATGGTTACAGAGAAGAAAAGCATGACAGACAGAAGGACGGCGTTTTATTAGGGAGCAAAAAGGATTTAAGGTTCAATTGAAGCGAGCGTGGCGGATTAGGACAAAGGACAGCAGGAAGACGGAGGAACAAAGGCGGGAAGAGAGAGATAAAAGAGGTGTGTGTGTTCAGCCATGAGCTTAAATTTGTGCGCACAAGCATATGTACAACCTTTGACTTCATACACGATTATGTGCTTGTCGGGGTGCGTTTGCAGTCTCTGCATTCACGACACGGCCTCAGACAGTCTGCGGAAAGCTCCGGAGAACACAGGAGCTCTTCAACATGAATGGGAGGAATGCTGAGGAGCTCACCTGGGATGGGGTTCAGCAGTCCGCCCACATGCAGGTGGAAGTCAGGGTCTGCAATGATAACACGGTGGAGTCAAGTCACGGTCACAGCAGAAAGCTCAGAACAGGATCCGGATCTGCTGATGCAGGAGGACCTGGAGCTGTGAACGGATCATTTGGCTCTCACTTTGTGCTCCTCACCTGCGATGAAGGTGTATGTGACGCGGAAGCCGAGGCCTTCCAGCTCCTCATCGCTGGTGAACTTGATCCACATGAAGCGGCCCGTGGACGTGACCAGGCCCGGGTTCTTGCCCCCGCAGAAGCGATCAATGAGCGGCGAGAAGCCAAACGGGCCATCGCGGACTTCAATGTGATCAAAGCGGCACTCGAAGGACGGCTCGATGTAGTAATTCTTATCGAAGGAAAGCTGGATCCTCTGTCGAGGGAGAGCTTTGGCAACAGCAGGAGCATCCATGAAAGGAGAACATAATCTGGATTAATTTCCTTTGGGTGTTTCATTCAGATGCAAAAGAACTTATAAATAAATAAAAAAAGAATCTGAATAAAAAGAATCCAAATGGTTAAAGTGAAACTCAACAGAAATTAGATAATGATCTCTAACTGACCCAAAAGTGTCTGAAAATATTTTCTAGATTTGTTGTGATCACAGCTCACAGAAAGGATCTCGTTTTCTAGAAAAAAACATGGCTTTTGCTAAACGTTTTTCATGTTATGTTTTTATTGTAAACTTCAATTTGAAGTTTTTGTATTTCTCCAGTAGTAATAAAGTTGTCAAAGTTGTTTAGCTTTGAAGTAAAAGTTTTATGTTAAAAAAATAACTAAATAATAAAATGCAGATTTTCCCCTTTTTTGAAACAGATATTGTTGAATTATTTTGTCTTTTTTCCTTTCACATGTATTGACGAGTTTCATCTTTTTTAAGATCATCATGTTTGGTTTGTTTTTCTTTGCTAACCCTATGTACATATAAAATTCTTCTGTATTTGGGTTCCCTTCACACCACAGTTCTTGACAGATGTGACCACACGAATAAAAGACGACCCCGGCATCTTCAAAGTCTGCGTAAAACCGGTGTTTAAATAAAGCTTAAACATGTGAAATAATAACAATCCATTCTTTAATAAAACAATAAAAAATTCAAATGGTAAAATTCAAACTGTAAATTCAAATTCCCAGTGAAACACAGGAAAACATTTAGAAACCTTTCATGTCAATAGCTTTCTGAGAGCCATAATACTTTTGATTTGTCTGTCACACTTGTAGGAAAGATTTCATTAATGACAGAATCGGTCGCTCTGTGTTATCTCTCTACAAGCTTCAAAGAAATGGAAAAAATGTGGATGAAATGAGAGGATATCAAATGATCAAATCCTGAAGTTTAAATCAAATTTGGTTTGATTGTAAAAGTAAATCTTTTCTGTAAAAATAGGCTGAAAATGAATCAAACTTTGCTGGAAAACGACATTGCTGAAAATAATAAACTGCTGGAACAGGAGTCTCCAACCTGAGGCTCTGGAGCCACTTTTATTCCTTCATTGTGACTCTTTGACTGCTAAAGATTTAAATACATAGAAGAGTTGTTGGTTAAGTTTTGTGTTTTTTTTCTTTAGATTTTTAAACCGAGGTGATCTGACATGAGAAAAATGAACAGTCTTTTATTTAACCACCATTCCTCCAAAATGCAAAAACATGTTTTGTCTGACATGACAAAAACATGTCACATAACTAATCAAATAGGTTGTTTTTTTTGTCATAGTGGTTTATTATTTGAATAAGTTTAAACTCATATTCTTATCTTATGTCTGGTTGCTGCTCAGAGACAAAGTTCTTAAAGTCTAATTGCAAATCTGCAGCAGCAGAATCCTCTTTGAAACAGGAAGCATTTTACTTTGAAAGGAACTTTCAGAGGCTGTATCAAAGTAATATATCACTGCTATAATGTCATTATTGTCAATTTTCAAAAGCTACATTTTATAAATAGATGGTTTGATGGCCACAAAAATATCAACAAATAGTATTTTTCTAAACAGTAAACTGGGATTTGTGGCTCTCGCTGGTTTGGGTGTGTAAGAAACTGGACCAAACGGTTGCAGGACCCCTGTGCTACAACGTCTGCTCCATAATGGAGTTTGAACCCCTTCAAAAGGTAAACTTTTTCTTTGATATTTGTGGCTGCTGCATACCTCATAGTGTATATAGACACTGCAGTCACAGCAGACCTTTGGTTCATCTGCAGCTTTTCATTATGTCTGCTGTCAGTGGTGGGGTAGGGGGGTGGGGGGGCATTGCTTTAATAGCCAGAAACAGAAGAGTGGGGGCAGCTGATGCGTGGATGAATCACACTGATGCAGAGGTTAAAAAAAAAAAAAAAAACAGGAGGAGAAGCTCAGGGGTCAAAGGCCATTCATGCAGCAGCGCCAAAGGAGCAGAAATCTTTGTGTTGCTCGTTTCAGTTGCTGTTCGGTGTGTGAACGACACACACAGTCGTGACACAACATGATGCAAAGGGAGCGTTATCAGTCACGGCGTTCAGCTGATGAACTTGGTGGCATGACACAGTCGGGGAGCAGACTTTCTGACAACAAAGCTACCTGATTAGCTCCAGTACAAAAACCTGAGCAGCTCTGCGGCTGTGCAGCTGGCGGCCGCAGACACTCAAGACAGAGGAACTGAAAAAAACAAATGACAGCTCAAAGTGCAGTGCAGTGGCTCTGTCTGTCCACAGGAGGAGCCCTTGAGCTGTGTGTGAACATGCCAGCAGAAACTACACTGCTGTTCTCCCAGTTTTATGCAAAATAAAAACGGTCAAATCAGAAAAGAGGCAAATCTCCTCTGTGAGATGATGCTTCCATGATACCATGAAGCTGATTTGAAGGCTACACTTCACAGGTGAGCTACTGCTTTATGCTCAAAAGATGAGCATCAGGCCACCCCGCCAGCAGCGCTGTCTATCTGGAGGAGGTGGGGCCGTCCTAGGATGCCCGCGCAGCGTCGCTCTTCATCATCCTCAAGGAGGAAATATGTGTGCAATAAAAGAAACTCAGGATGGCTCATTCTGAAAATGTCAAGCTGATTGGCCAGCAGCCACGGCGCAGAAGCCCTGATTGGGGCGAGGTTATATAAAAAGAGTCTGACTGAAGGCCGGAGGAGGCGGAGACCGTGACCTCTGCGGCACAGCGGAGGAGTCTGCTTTTACCTTCCAGGATGTAGATGCACTCCTTGTTGGGGGGGTAGGTGTTGGGGTAGTTGGGCGACATGAACACGCCGCCGTTGATGTTGCGGACCCAAGTGCCGCAGTCGTTTTGGTTTGGGGTCTGTGCGCCATGATTGCTCTGAGATTCTATGGAGCAGAGAGAAGAGGGGTTATCGAGTCGCGGATCAATGAGGGGATGATGGGAAGGCTTTTCAGAAAAAGAAGAACAAGAAAGGGGTCAAAAAGGAAAGAACAGAGAGGCTCACCTTTACTCCTCTGTGCCAGAGCGAAGGCCTCTTCCACGAGAAAGAAGAGTATCCACGCTGACAGACAGAGAAATCACACATTAGTCTCAGCTGACATAATCATGCATTAATATCTATGTGATCATCAGCAGCAGAATGAAATCATTTAACAGCTCAGGATGAGCTCGTGCATCGATCCCACCTTACTTTGATGAATAGCAAGTACAGTTGGGATCAATAGAGTTTCTCTGTGAGTGAACTGGCGCATTTGGAAAAGAAGGAGTGCTGAGATGATGGGGCGCGTGTGAGGGAGGAGCTGTCTTCCATGGAGGAAGTACAGTATGTCACAGAGTTGATTTACCTGCATGAAGAATTGGCTGACATTTTTGGATCATTTAGATCTCCCCTCCATGCTGGCTCTGCATCACTGCCAGCATTTGACTCTTCAGCTTGATTAATGGCAGATAGTTGCCACTTTATATGACAGATCCCCTGCAAAACTGCAACTCTGCTCACAAGCAGGAACTTTATAACCAGGTACGATTTCTGCAAAGTTGTCTAAACCAATTTGCAATTTGTTTAAAAAGAGAAAGAAAGAAACTTGGAGATCCTCGCCCTCCCAAGGAGCAAATAAACCCAATTAAACTGCAAGTGATTGGGGTTAAAGAGCCTGTGTGCAACGCTAACCAGGACACGGAAAAACAGCGTTTCTAATGAAAATGCACGCTTGAAGATAAACACTGCTGCACCGTGGAGCGTGCACATTTCAAATACACACACACACACAACCCTCAGGCTGCAGGATCCTCGTTAACTCTATCTCCATTATCTTGCAAGGATCTGTCGGAGGTGGAAGCACCAACTCCAGGCGCATTATGAACACAGACCACCCAAATTCAAGGTGCTGCAGGGAGCTCCCATTAAGGCTTCAACTCACAACAAATGACACAATCGATAGTTTTAAGCAGCAGCCAAAAGCAATGTACACATCATATTACTTTACTCAGAAAATAACTTTGTTTTCTTTAATTAACCTTTATTTAACCCATTGAGATGAAGAGGTCAGCAGCCCACACCATAAAACATGATAACATGAAATAAAACAGTACGATTGGATTAATTACAATTTAAAAATGAAGGCACAGCAAGGTAACTTAAGTGTTATTAAAATACAATGTTCATCTGATGGGCTAAAAATAGTGAAAGGGTTTTACCTTTTTGGAGATTTCATTAATGCAATTTTGACAACTTATGCATGAAGATGCACTCTGCAAGCAGGAGTGAAAGCTCTCACATTTGTGTGAGAAAGAGAATTTAGCAGGTAATGTCATGAAGAATTGGGTCTGATTTTTTTCAGCAGCTGAGAGCTAAGATGTATTTTTAATGATTATTTTTATTCGCTTAGTTTAAATGACATCAGGGGAAATTACCGCAGGTTCAGTCCTGCTATTCTAGGTCATGTCACTTCAGTTTTCCATCACTTCTCACTTTGCTTTGCGAACTAAGTTAGAGCAGAATGAAAGGCTGCTGCAGGCTCCTGCCTCACAGGACTGAAACAACAAACCAAAATAGGCGTTTGCTGTCAGAGGAACTGATCTGCAAACACAGAGAAGCTTCAGCTCGGTGGAGGACTCCTGAAGCAGTTTTGCTCCATGGATCCATGCTGCCACATCCTTCAGCCAACCAGCTGCAGCCTCAGCACCAGTCCGGATTCACCAAGCGTGGCTGTTAGTCAGAGATCCACCCACTGCAGCTTCACGCCTCTGCTGTGCGCACAGGCTGGTGTTCTGCTGCTGAGGCTCATCCAGACCTGATGCCCTCTACCCTGCAGAGAGAGCCCGCATCCTCCAGTCTGCGTGACCTCTCTGAGAACACCACTTTCTGAAATCCTCCAAATCAGCCCCATCAGTCCAAGTTTGGCTCCTGCATCTGCAGAGATGAGGTTCAACCATCAGGAGGAGCCCATTTACTCGGTTAAAATCACGGCGCTTTGCCTCAGGTGGAGATGGCGCGAGGTAGCACCTCAGTGGCGCGTGCATCACACCTGACCACACAGCACTGGAGCGTTATCTTTGCCAGCTGCTGCGCCTTTTGGTGCAGACTGCGATGCGCACGAACGGCCCCGGCGCTTCCGCGGAGCTCCTGAGCAAACGGAAGCCGGTTTGACCTTTTGCGCCGTTTCACCGGAGCGGACCGCGTCCAGAGCGGTTTCTCCAAAGCAGAGCGCATAGAGCTGACCGCGGGGTGCGCTCTGCTTTGGAGAAAACCAAATAATCTCAACTCTTTCATTGGTTAAATTCAAACCATGGCTGTTCGTGTGGTTTGAAGGATCCACAGGCAGCTGAAGCACGAGCCCGTGTCGATGAGGACAATGAGGCGAGCTGATGATAGTTTTTGGAGAAATAAAACATCTAAAGCGATTGTTCTGTGTAAAAGAAAGCATTACTGTGCGATTATTCTCCATTAGTTTGGATATCCCTCTACAGTGATGCGTAACAGTAAAGGTATTCATCAGGATGAAGTGCCCATGACGCGCCAGCTGCTGATTCAACCTACCTCTAAGCATCTCCTCTCTTGGTGTGATTCCAAAGCACCTTTCCTAAAAAATCCCGCGTATTCTGTCCATTCTCGGGGTTTCCACGACGCTACTCACAAAATCAAACTTTCTTCAGACCTCTGTAAATCCATGACGCGCAGCTGCGCTCCTGGAATACGCCAGCAACAAGCTCCGCTGCGGATGGACGCTGTTGCGCGCCTCTCAGCCGGGCATCCTCACCGGGAAAGCGGGACCTGAATCAGCCTGACACCAGAGGGGTGGACTTGCGCGTCTGGGGAGGCAGGCGGGAAGTCCAGAACCCCGCAGGAGGGGGTGGAGGAGCGGGAACCGTCTGCGCGCACCGTCCGGATGGAGTGAGAGACGCTCGTGGAGGACGCGCGCGCTTAAACCACTGCTGCTCACATCAGAGAGTGGACTGTCTGTCACCACCGAGGAAGGCGGAAGATCACAGCCTTTTCCGGTTAAGGTTTTCAAAATTAATTCGGGAATTCCTGCAATAATAACAACAAAAGGACAAATTTTGGGTCATCTTGATTTCTCTCTAAAACGTGTAGTAAAACAAGCTTTAAAGGCAAGAAATGTGTCAGATTATTTTGTGGACATAAAAATAACATCGTTGAGGACAGATTATTTCAAAAATAAAAACATGCTCATTTAGAACAAGACAGAAAAATCCTGCATTTATTTTTTAGAACCTAATTTCCCCGTTTCCGGTTTTCTGATTGCCGTGGCGCAGCTTCACGCGGCTCCTCCCGCGCGCTCTGCCTCAGTCTGACTCTCATTAATGCGTGGGGAAGGTTTACTCTCTCCATGCATTATTTAGCAGGCTGGTTCCTGCAGTGGGGTGCCGGGGCCCACGGGGACGCTCAAAGAGGTCCCCAGGGGTACTTTGGGGAAATTAATGGCCATTTAGTTCAACTGCTGCCGCACTCCTTCCGTTTGGAAGATGATGGTGGCTCCAGCAGAAGGTTTCCTTTAATCTAGAAACAAAATAGGACACATTTTTGAAAAAGAACCTCGACTGGAAAAGCTTCATTTGGATCCATTTGTTTGAGAAGAAAGCAGGAAGAAGCGGCTTCAGCTGAAGACCCTTGTTTTATTATCAGCTGGTGAACACATTCTTTTGCAAGCAATACAAGACATAAATTACAGACACCCACAGTTTATCATTTAGTTCAAAAGTGCAAACAGCTCATGTGCAGAAAATAAACACACAAAATCCCATTTCAAATACAGCAGAGGTTAAAAGTGCAGCTGGAGCGAATCCGTTTCAGCAGGACTTTGATGTAAGACTCCCACCATGAACCACTGAGCAATCGAGTCAGGAAAGCATGAGGATTTTGTTCTAAGCCGACCTGGTTATCATTTCTGCTCATCGCACAGCCTGAAACATGTTTGGACATTTTTTCCTTTGTTGTGAGGTTAGATCAATCTTCAGGGATTCTGATCAGTTTAGTTTGACTCATTATGCACACGGAGACGCCGGGAGAAGAGTGGATTCCCACTTCACGTACAGACACACAGCAGAGGGGTTTCCAGTGACATGAGGGTCTGGATGACTGCTCCCAACAGCAGTTACAATGCAAAGATTCCTGGCTTTAACCTGGGGGTGATCTGGAGGATTTGTTGCAGCTTCTGTCCTAAAACTGGAATGAATAAATTAAAGGGAACATGAAATATTTCTCATCTCACTCAAGAACTGAAACATATAAAACAAAGGTTTTGGAGTAAACGAGCGTTAGTTTTTTGGCCCGAGAGTCTGTGGAGGGTGGAGGGCAGCCGGAGCAGGAGAGGACGGAGACGAGCTCCTGCTGCTTCACATGGCGTCAAAATGGAAGCGGTGAGCTTCCTGTCTCTTCTCCCGGTCATCCGCTTTCTGGGGAACACAGAGGAGAGCAGGTCAGATCTTTATCAAAACTTCAGTGACAGAAAAGCAGGATTTATACATTTGTAAAATAAAAATGGAGACATTTGTAAATGAAGAATCATAGCCATTCATACATTTTTGGTTTCCTGGAGAGTCTGTCTGCGTTCACACTAGTGAACCACACTAGAGTTCACTTGTCAGCTTTCACACCTGGCCAAATCCCTACACAAACTGCTGTGGACCAAACGGCGCAGTGTGAAAGCACCTTTTGGTGTACATTTAGTAAAGTAGCAACAACAACTGACACCAGAAGCTGTGGAGTCAGGCGTGAAGCTGTAAACAGAAAATAACACGTGCAAATATACACTTGAGGATTTGGAGTTGAGAAAAACGTTTCTGAACCAATCTGCAAAAAAATGTAAATCCCTCAGTTCTGATGTAAAAGTAAAACCTGAATGAGATTTTTTATAATATGCTCCTCAAAGCGCAGTGGCCGGCTGAACCAAACCATCACTGAGCCATTAATGTGCATCTTTATCTTTAGCAAATCCTGGACTTGTTCAGCTGAACACAATTGAGCTCTCAGCTCCTGTCCGTCATGTTTTCAACAGAATCGCCTCAGCAGGGAGTCTGTTCACGGCCAGAGGGAACATTTTCAGTCACCAAAAATGTCTGAGAGTGTGAAAAGTGCCCGAAGAAAGACTCAGAAATGTGGGATTCTGTTCTTGTATTTTCAGCTCTGACAGATAGAGCCGCTTTCACCTTCAGATGCATCAACTCTGAAAAAAAACTGATTCTAATGAAGACCTTTGTATCAAAGTAAGATAAACTCCCTTTTTCTACATCCTACATCAATTGTCTTTATGATTTAATTGAGAACACCCATCAACCCCCAAACCCAGCTTTTACAAAAAGTCCCCTAACCCTATAAGCGGGTAACGTTTTCTAAATTTGTATAAAATATTATGACTCAAGTAAAACACATCTGTTGAGTTAAATAATTACAGTTTATCCTACTTTATGATGCAGACTCAGTCAGATCACACCATCTTCTAATGGCTCCATAATTCAAATACAAAAAAAAGGAAAAAAATTCTCTAAATAAAAAAAATCAAGTTAAAAAAATCGAACTATGGATCGAAGCCCTTAGATTTGGAGGAATAGTCTTCTGCTTAATTAATCGCCTAGGGTACGCCATCAAGTTGTCATCCTACGTCTTGAATAATAATTCAGCAGCGCAGCATTGATTTGTGTTTATCTACAGGCTGTACTGAAGCAGCGGTGGAACTGTCTGAACGCAGGTGGACCTCGCTGTCTTTTCACATTAAAATGTCAACTAATTAAATTTCATCTCAGCCAAGACTAAATTGATCATCTATAATCATCAACAGAAACTGGATAACCTTTCTAATTGATATGGGTTTACATTTCAGGTGTTAATCTCAATTAGAAATAAGTTTAAATATTGATTTTAGCCAATTTTGAAAGTAACAGCGAGCTTTAGCCACAATGAGTGTGTACTTGGACTAAAACAGTTCAGATGAACTGAAGACGCCTTCTGTTATAAGTCTCATCAAATCTCAGTTTTTTTATTTTTCTTTTACTTTATGTATTTTATTTTATTTTTTTCAAAAATCAAATCAAATCTCAGTTTAAAATGGACTGACTAAATTGAATCTTTTTTAGCAATAAAGTTTCAGGAAAATGAAACAGCCAGATTTCCTCAGCTGTTTCTGTGCAGATCGATTTCAGATTTACAGTCTGATGCCATTTGTCATACTGGAGAAACATGAATCTTAATTCTGGAACTATGGGACTGGATCAGACTTTGGTCACACATCCCAAAATGCCCCAGTGCGGCAAGTTTTTGATTAAATTCGGCAGGTGGCTGCATTATGTAATCAGGAGACGACAGTCGCATTATAACTCGCCGTTCAGCGGCCGCGGATGTTTAAGAAAAAGCTAACCAGTTTCTCTCTAAAAGTTGACATCGGCCAGTGGCTGTCCGAGCACATTTCGAGGTCGCGCAGTGGGAGTCCAGTGACAGGCGGGGATGACGCCATTATAAAATCGGGCCAAAGCTGGGTGGCCACAGAGCCGATCACCGGCCGACAGCAGCTCTGATGAAATGATGTGTAAATGTCACTGAACGGCAGCTGTCCATATCAAGTGTCACAGGCACCTGGTAGCCCGGGAGAAATATAAAAAGCAGGCCATTCTGTATACAATCTACATTTATGACCACGACAATAATCTTTTAAAAAAATCAGGCGGCGGCATGAAATCTTGAAGATTTTGCCAATACCTCCCAATCGCGCGGTGGCAGTTGACCGTGACTGTAGCTTTAGTCTGCGTTCTTTTCCTCTCTGTTCTTCTTCCAAAACATCAGCAGCTGCATAAGCAAACACCAGTCTGCCGCTCCTATAGTTTGCAGATGACACCTCCCTAATCTGTTTAATCTCAGATGAGGCAGAATCAGGCTACAGGAGCAAAAGCATTTAGATGTAGAATGAAAAACTTTGATCCTAAACCTCTGAAGATAAAATAATTAAAAACTAAACTGACGCTGAAAGTCCTCAAAAAGATCATTTTAAGCCAGGAGAACAAAAAAGTTAATTTCCCTCTGGGCTTTTAAATTATTGTTTGTGTATTTTGGGTCGCAGCAATTAACAATGGCCAAAATATATTTTTAGAAATAACAATTAAAGCACTTATGTATATATATAATTATAAAATAGTGGCCAAATTTGATCAAGTGGGGTCTCCAGGGTTAAGATGGTGCTAAAACAAGCAACACAATCTTTTATATTTTAGGAATCCTATTACTTTAGTAAAAAACTAGAAGTTTTAATTTTTTTTTCTAAAACTTTTGAAAAAAACTTTTTTTTTTCTCAAAAGTTTTTTGTGTTTTAGACAACTCAGTTCTTCTATCGTCTTAGTTAATCAAGATTGCGCCAATTTTATTGTTGTGAACTGAAAAACAGTTCAAGTGATGCATTTGTCAAAAAAAAAAAACTCCTCCTCATTAATGAGTCCACATCACCTTGAGCAGGTGACAACGCGCTCCAGGTTTCTGTGTTTGCTGATGAAAACAACCTGACTGGGAGAAGCTGAGCACAAAGCAAAAGAAAGCGTGCTTCCTCCCCCCAGAGGGCATATTTAGACAGTAATGAGCAGCAGATCCAGTGTGCTGGAGGGACAGAAGAAAGCAATTAAACTGAACGTCCTTCCAGGTTTGGCGCAGTGAGATGGACGGATGGACGGAGGAAGAGAAAGCGCATGGAAGTGCGACTCGGTGGGACAGTGAAACCCATCTGCTGCTGCTTGTCGCCAAGCTGCTCTTTTTGTCAGATACGCAAAGTGTGAGGCATCAAACTGTCGGTAAGAAGGTTCACTGCGCCCCCGCTGATGTGTACGAGTGTGTGAGTTCCTGACCTTCTCCTGCCAGTGGAGGACCCCGATGATGACGAGGATGAAGACGCAGACTCCAATCAGTGCGATGGCTGTCAGAAGAACGCTGTTGCTCGGAGTCAGGTATAACTTTGCGCTCCAGCTAGAGAAAAAGGAGATCAACACTTAAATGTTTATTTTGTAGGAACACAAAAGATCCAGCAGGGGTTCCACAACCTGTTCTGACTCCTCAGTTTCATTACATTTCAATGGAAGAGTGGTTTCTTAGAGCATTGGTTCCGTTTAATTTATAATCTGATTCTGAAAGAAGTTTCACATCAACCCTTTGTCTCTCATGCTAGCTTATGCCACCTCACAAGTCTAAGCAAGTCTAATGGTGAGTAATATCAGAGCTATCCATCTGCACAGTTTTGAGCCAGACGTCAGCTCAGACGAGGAAAATGAAGACGTTAATGCATCTATTTGTCTGCAAGCGGATGGATCGTCGGAAGGAGACTTTGCACCCATGGCAGTTGTTGCGTCACACACCTGAGCTATTATGGATTAAATAGAAATCGATATCACATTTTAATGGTTCCTACTTGAAATCTAGATCTATACAGTTTAAACCAACTGCAGTTTTTTTTCTTTACAGAGAAGGAAGAGAAACTAATAAACTTTACCATTAAAAGCTAAGAACAACTGGAAACTAAAATAAAAATCAGACGCCCACTTCATCCTCGTACAGGCCAGTCCATGAAAATATTGTCTGACATTAAACCGATCTGTGGCCTGAAAAAGGTTGGGGACCACTGCCTAAAAAAAACCCACTCATCTGCACATGAATCTAAATGTATCTATGTATCTTTTACATATGCAGTGTGGAAAACGTCCAGATAACGAAATACTCTGAGTGGAGCTTATTTAGAGAGCAGGAAATGGACACAAAATGAGTGTTGACAAAGTGAAGAAGTGTGAAACGCAGCAGTACTCAGGTGGTACAGCGTGAATCATGGTACCACTCATCACAGCCGCTGCAGCTGCCTTCCTAAAGTGAAGCAGGGACAGTGTAATGCTCCCACAGAACAGAAGCTCCTGCAGTTATGGACGACACTCAGGTGTCTGTGTGACAGCTCAGACTGAAGGAAAGAGTCTGCATTAAGTCAGTCTGTCTGAGAAAAACAAGAATCAGACTTTACTGAAGATCTAAAGCCTCTGAATTCCTCCTCAGATGAGAACCATCATTTACAACGTGTGGAAAGGACTTCAGGGTCTGCATGCATAAATGAATCACCTTTCCCTGCACAGGAACAGGAAAATTATGCAGGGAAAATGTCATGCTTTCTTTACACTGGGTATGCAGTTCCTGATATGTGACGTGGAAACTAAAAATGGGACAAAATTTAACATAAACGCGAACAGACATCTGTGCCGTTTGTCTGTGCGTCCCCGCTGATTACAGACAGCCGGGTGATAAATTATACAGGCCGAGGGGTCATCGCTTGTTTTCTGCAGATATCATCTGATCTGAGCTGATGCCTGTAGGATCATTTGCTCTGAATTTGAGAGCCGACGGTCCTCCGTCCCACTCATCCAAGCTTAGGGGGTGTACTCCCTTTTGTTGCGTACTGTAAATCTCCATCGATGGTTATGTGGGAGTTTGTTTGTGCGAGAAATGTACACATAAAGAAAGAGTGGGGGGCTGCATGTGTTTGTGTGAGCAGAACAGCCATCTGGAGCTTCTCCTGGGGCTTCAGCTACACGTGAATAACACCATAATAACACGAACATTCGCACTGGAGAGGGGGCATTGTTTCATTCAGATACAGCAAAGCTCTTCTGTTAGAAATGTGATTTAAAGGCATCACGGGAGAGTGGAAAATCATAGATTTTAAAGGATCTTCCCTGATAAATAAAGCACAAAATACAACATCTTTTAAACTGAAATGATATATTTTTTATTTACCTGCGGGGATTATCATGAGGGAAAGGTATGACAATCAGCTGGGAGTTGGGAATGATGGCGGTCCACTCCTGCTTCCTTATGTTCTGGATAAAGGAGAAAACACATGAGATTATAGGCGGCACTTGACAGCAGCCATATACAGTAACATGCAAATGTACTACACCCACAGACAGTCCCCTGAGGGCCTCACGCTTCTCCTTTGAGTATCTAGAGGCACTGTTTTAAGGCGTAGTTTTCAGACGCAGACCGTTTTTAACAGTTCTCTTATGTCTGGTTTTTCTCTGTACACAGAACGGACATGAACATTTTGGAGCATTGATGTGATCTTAAAGCTTGAATCGTTGAATACACACCTAAAAAAGAAGTTCCGGTCACATAACCAAAATGTTCTATATCACTGCGCTGGCTTCTTTAAAACGAACTTTTGCTCCATCTTCTGGACAAAAACAGTCTTTTTTTGGAAAAAGCAATCTAAACCAAAAATATCACAAGATATTAATTCTTTTTGTAAAGTGACCATGGTATAAGTGGAATGATGCCCTTTGAAGTGTGAATTATCAGAAATTAACGCACGCCGCGAAAGTCTGAACTGTCCTTTCTTGTGCATTAATTAAGTGCATTAATTTCTGATAATACATACTTCACTGAGCCTTATCTCTTACTTGATCCACACCCTGCAGCCAATCAGAATAGAGTATTCACCCGGACTATGGTAAAAACGACTGAAATGTTTTAAAATAGTTGACCTGAATATCAAAATGGAAAATGATAGCAGGTTTAAACTGAGGCTAAGTGATTAAAATTAAAGTTTCCGTGGAGGAGCAGGAGGTTCGGGCTGAGATTTCTGATCCATTACATCAACAACTATCATCCCTCAGCAGCCAAAGTGGCAGAGCAAGTTTGAGAGATGTGGATCTGAGTCACCAATGTCATCAGTTTTGCTTAAAATAGGCATGGAAAGATTTGGAAGTGGACTTTTGGTGTCTCCTATCTTGATAAGAGTTTTAAAGTAAAAAAAAAGTTATAAAGACTTTTTTCTGTTATTTTCAGTATTACGTAAAAAAAATCCAAGACAAACTAAAGAGTTTCTTTATTCTTTCCTTGTAACCCCTTGATGCCTGAATTTATTTCGATTTTTCATGAACAGATAGTGGACAAAAACAGAGGGTATTTTTGGATGCATTTGGAGCGGAAGCAGTTTTGTCGTTCCATTTCCTGTGTGAGTTTGGAACAAAGTCCTGTTGCACTCTTTGGTAATCCAGAGGACTGTGAAGTGCACAAGATTTTTTGGGCTAATTTTGTTACCAAAATCTACATTTTGTGTGTATTTTCAGTGATAGCTGTGGTTCTGAGGAACATGTTTGATTTAATCCAGAGAAAGTTCAGAACTTCCTATTTGTTTCTCAAATTTACTTAATCCCTGTTCGGGTCACGTAGTTGCTGGAGTTTATCCCAGCTACCGTTTAGTGGATTACACCCTGAACAGGTTGCCAGTCCACCACAAGGCCACACAGAGAGACAAAAACCACACACTTACATTCACCCCCAAGAGACACTAGTTGATGCATGTTTTTGGACTGTGGCAGAAAGAGCTTAGAGAAAACTCAGGCATGCATGAGGAGAACATGCAAACTCCACTCAGAAAGGACCACGCTGGGATTTGAACTTGGGCTTTCTTACTGTGAGGTGAGTGTCAACCACCACGTAACCCAAGTCCAGAACTGATTTTAAGTTATTCTTTATTCGCAAGATTAAAAAAATATGATGATGGATGGTACCAATGTGTGTAATTTGTTCTTGTCTTTGTAGCTTTGCTTTAAAAAAACATTGTACATTATTAGGAGAAGCAGATCAGTAGATGATCCAAAAATTTTAAGAGTTTGGACTGCACTTAAACTCTGAAATGGTCACACCAAAAAGAGTTTTATTCACAAGCAGCAATGAAAGTTTTCTGTATGAAAGCCACTGGTGTTAACCTTGTCCAGAGGAGACTGTGCTGCTCTGGAGCAGGGATGAAAACAACCACCCGGCCTGTTGTTGTTGTTGGAGTCTGAGGCTACAGCACTGCCCTTGGCAAAGGTAAATTCCACCTCCGTGATAGCAGCATTAGTGCCATCCCTGGAAACAAATGTTGCATCTGTTCCAGGGACACCCATTTATTCTGCAGGAAGACGCTAAGATGCAAAAGTCTGCACAAAGTCACGCCGAAGAGGAGGTGTGTGTGCAAAAAGCTGAGACAAACTAATGAGATCTTTAAAATAATGATGAGCCACATAGTTACAATATGTCTGCACTGTGTTTGGCAAAATAATACCTAATTTGCTTGTTACCTGTTACCCATAATGCTTTGTGATGACGACTTTTTTGTTTTAACAAAAAAGGGCATCATTCTGATGGTCATCTTGTCTAAAATGTGCCAAAAGTTGTTTTTAAAGTCCCACTCCAATCCTATTTTTTCTATTGTAAAATAGTTCCCAGTATTCTTTTCAGTATGATTGTGCAATTTTTATCCAAAGTCTAAAAGCCTTTGTCATTTTTTAAGACATATTTTCTGCCCAGTGGCAGCCTGAAAAATAGATGTTCTATTATGAGAAAAATGCAACACAAAAAAATTGATTTTCATCAGAGTGGGTCTTTAAATCTTTGTGAATGCAGATGATGAAATGCCGTTTAAAAAAGAGCTTCTTTGTGACTCAGAAAATACGTGTGTGTGTGTGTGTGTGTTCTGATGAGCAACTGCTGCAGAAACTACGTCCTAGAAAATGACAAGTCTTTAGATTTTGGCTAAAAACGGCAAAATGGTGATTAAAAGACCACTGAGGAAGAAATTCCAAAGTTCCTCATCACCTCTCTGTCTAGATGAACATAGCTTAGAGTCCCTGTCGCTGTGATCATCTCTTGTAAAAGTGTTCTTTGACAAACCAAATATGCTCTTTCTTGCAACACTAGATTTGTTTGAGAGATGTGGATCTGAGTCACCAATGTCTTGCAACACTAGATTTGGAGGGTAAACAAACTTGGGCTCAAATGAAAGTTTTCCTTTGTTTGGTCCGATCGGATCTCCTTTCAACAACTGAATGTGACTTAAAAATGTTTTCACACTAAAAAGCAGAAGCGAGCCACAAGCCCATTTAGGGTTACAAAGGCTGACAGATCCAGCGACAAAAGTCAACTGAGAACTCAGCTGCGGTTAATATGAAGGACGAAGTCTGACTTTTGAGAAAAGATTACAAATCCGTTTGAGTCGCTGCGCTTGATTTAAAGATGAAACTTGAATTTTCAGACCGGAGACATCCTCCTGTTATCTGGGTCCATCTATATTTAACCATCTTCAGGGGTGCAGAGTTCATTTGTGGATGGCGGACAAAATGTCTTAGCAGGAGGAAATAAACATTTCTGTCTTGGCATTTGGCAGAATCTGGAAGTGCTGCTGTTCCGTCGTGATTCGCCATTCCCGATTAACTGGAGAAGGACTGCATCTCGCAGCTATTTTGAATAAGCGCACAGCAACGGCGTTGAGTTTTTACATAACAAGCGCACTCTTGCCGCTAGCCACCGTCGCTTAGCTCTTGGAAAGCACAGCCATCTGTGTGGCAACTGGCGGGGGAGCAACGTCAGAGGCAAGTCGGCTTCCACTACCGCTGCCTGGGAGCAGATCTGATCTGGCTGTTTGGAAGAGAAAAGTGTTCCAGAGTCTTCAGAGAGACACAGAGATACTCTGGTTCAAAGCCAGGGAAACTGGCACAGTACGAGAGAGCCAGGGAGACAGAGATGGAGGGTGAGAGTGACAAGTAGAGGACTGATTAGTGAAATAAACCACTCCGAGTAGAAAAGGGGAATTCCCTGGGTGGAAGATAAGAGAACAGGAGGAGAGAGGCTTGAGTTAAAAACAAGGAATAATTGGACAAAAGGTAAACGATATCCAAGCAGAATTTACACAATATTTCCTCTGTCGGGAAGCCGGAGAGGGGCGGGGCTATAAGGAGCACAGCAGGAGTTTACAGAACAGATTTAAAGATTGATAAAACAAAAATACCAAGAGTTAACAAGCGGATTCAAAGCTGCCAACCAAACTGGGTGGCATGGCTCTCAGAATTTATCATTGCTGCCCTCGTTTCTATGAAACTCCCAGAAGCATCTCCTCCTTATTATATGTTCTGTAGATTTAATGAAGTCCCTCCTCTGCCCGTTCCCTTCGAGGAAGGAAAAGAAGTCGACTCGGCATAATGGGCTGCATTTTTAGCCATTCATTAATTCGCTTTGTAAACCAAATGGAAGAAGATGAGGAAAAACGAGGCAGGGAGGCAGATCCGATGGAAACATATTGGAAGGAGCGGGAAAGGAAACAATAAAGCAGCGTGTTTGATTTGAGTGTTTTGTGGTTCGGCTTCTGTGTGGCAGACCAAAGCATCTGCAATTCTAATCAGCTGCTTGATGAAGACCTCAATTCCACAGGGGAAGAAGGAAGAAAAAACCCGACGATGTGGTTTCCGATACTCAGAATGACAAATGCAGAAAGATAAACTGAAGAAAGATGGCATTTGAAGACATGAGGGGCAGAAATGCCGGATATCAACAAAACCAATCAAATATTAAGCAGATCAGTTTAACACAGGCTTGTGTGGGCTGCATCCAGGGAGTCGTTCAGGTGTCGTCTCCCTGCAGAGTTGGTAAAAAGTCTGCGGCAGTCAGATATGGGTTGTTGGTGTTTGCGTTCCAGCTTTTTTCACCTTTATCCATCCCTCCTAATGTCATAAATCATTAAATCCACAGAGCGAGCACAGTGCAATCTGCCGTGACAAGCCTTCCTAATTCATTGTAATTCCAAGGGGTCTTGAACCCATCGAGGGTCGGACGGTGACTGGAGAGTATCCGTGAGCCACTCTGGGATAGCATTCCCTCTCACACTCAGGCCTGCTGTCAGTTGACAGCGTGAGCAGACTGAGGCTGCTCTCGCACTTGGTCTCACAACAAACAATCTCACCTGTCATGTGACATATAGGTGGTAAAGCATCGAGCCAAATGTGTGAGTTTGAGAAAAATAAAAATACATTTCATGATTTGTAGGTTTTAGATTGCTTTTGGCACCAATAACTTCCCTTCACTTCAACAGGTTCTCTTATCATTGTGGCGGGTGCTTTGATTGGTCAAGTTGTCCAATCCCTTCAGGTGACTTTGGACACAAAAACGTGTTTAGACTGCCCATCTCTCATTATAACGTTTATTTCAGGTTAGTAAAAGCTTTTATGAGCTTTTTCAGATGGATGTACATCACCAAGTGTAGTGTCTATGGGCTCCATCCATTTACTATATTCAAGGGACTCATTTTGAACTGGTTGGTGTATTTTAAGAACTGTTACACTAAACTCTGAGCCTCATTTTGAATGTATTTTTGTTTTAAGAGTCTGAGCCATATCTTGCTTTATTGCTATCCAACTTTGACTGATTCAAAGTAGAGCAATTATGAAAATTTTGACTCGAGTTTTGTTCTGTTTTTAGCTGAATTATGCCACATCAGGAGCATTTATATGGAATATATGGAATTATAATAATATTAATTCAGCAAGAAGTTGCATTCTTCGTTTTTATTTTAGTCTAAATTCATTTTTTAACCATTGTTTAGGGGGGGGGCTTCATTCTTTTGTAAAAAAATGAATTATAAAGAAAAGGTGTTTATTAAAACACACAGTAAAAAAAAACACACACATATGTAATTAGTTCTAAACTAAATCTCTCCGGATAGATTCTACAAACTCAATCCAATTCCTTCATCTTTCCTGGAATTTTCTTAAACCAAAAGTAATCTTCTCCATCTTTTAAACAGAGACAAAATCGAAAAGAAATTCCACTGAGTACTGTAATTGTTTCGCTTAACCACAGATTTCACTATTTTTATGAAGCACTATTTTATGTTTCAGTATTTTAACTTTTACATATTATGCAATATTTTTATTGTTCTGGTGTTTAATGTTTTAATGTGAGTTATGGTCAGGCTGTGGCTGCCTCTTGGCCAGGACTCCCTTGCAAAGAGGTTTTTAATCTCACGGAGAATATCCTGTTTAAATAAAGTTTAATAAATACACAGTCTATCAAAAGATTGGTCTTTTGTAATTGCTTTCCTTGTCGTTGCAGTCTGGAACAAAAGTTTTACCTTTCGTGTGGCGTTTTCTTTTCTGTTGTTAGATTTTTGAACTTGTTCAAAGGCTCAGCAGGTCCACACTTGCAGATTTCTGGGAAGTCTCAAACCCGTCTGAAAGTGTTCTCAATTTAGTTTTATGTGTCAGAAAGTATACCAAACGTCAGGGCACTTTGTGAATGGTCGACGACCCGTAAACTAGATCGTCATTCACTGAAGACAAAAATGAGAATCTGGAGAAACAGCTGAAGGGGTGTTTCATAAAGATTAGTCAGTATTTGTGAGCAGAACTTGGGCACCAATAGTACAAATATATAACAAAGTGTCTCTAAGTAGTGTTTTTTTCCTAGAAACATTGTCTCTAAGTACTTGCTAAAAACCATTGTTTGGAGACGTTTGTTTTTATTTTAAATACTTTAAGTAGAGTAGATTTTGGCATTTTATTACTTAAAAACAAACATGATTTTTTTGCCTCAAATATTAAAGGAATCAAAAAAACTCTGTGGTTTGGAGAGCTGGCTTGTATGGCATTACTAATGTGATAAAGTTAATGTGAGGAAGGAAAACCCTTTGCTTAAGTAATGTAATACTTATAGCTAATTAAGAAAAAAAAGCTTAAGTGTGCGTGAAGGAACAAATCTGCTCCATGCTCACTACTTTTATATACATAAATTCTTCTTTTTATGAATTATAACATAAGTTAGTATTTTTTTCTAAATTTTTCTGGCTTTCAAACTTAATGGTCCTGCGGCTGGTTCTTGCATTGGCAAAAGCTTGTTTTCTTATATTTATTAGACAATAAAAGTCTGTGTTGAGCATTATTGAGTTAATTAGAGACAGGGAATGTTTGGAAATGACATAATTGCGGTGTAACTATAATATTATTGTTTTGATTCCCCTTAGGGTTTAAATTTCATTAACAAACAATTGTGTTCCACTTTTCTCTCTGCTGAGGCATAAATAGATGTCTCCTTCCTGCAGACTGTAAGAGTGTACATTCAGCAGTAGGACTCAGAAGCTGCTTGCTAACATTACCTTCACGTCTCCTAACATTTATGCTCACCGTGTCTCCGGTCTCTCTGGGAATTCCGACGAAAAGGTGATCCAGGAAGTTGGCGCTGCGTCCCAGGCCCAGCACAGTGTAGGGCAGCTGAAGGGAGAAATGAGCCGACTGACTCAACTGACCGGCTGCAGGGAGGAAGACAGACGAAAGATTACATTATTCCAGCAGAGACCAACCAAATGACAGACACTAAGTGCATCAGTCCTAAAATCTCTCTAAAATACTTGCTTTTAGGGAAATGACTCAAAAATATTTAGATGAAACTTGTTTTCTCAGAGATCCTCATCTGAACACTTTCTCACTTTGATTTATAAATATCTAGAAAACATGACAATGTCTAAGCCATACTTTGAGTCAGGTGAGAACTAATGTTCAAGAACTGTTTCTTGTATTTGATATATTTAATATACCATTAACATTATAAAGTATCTATCTAGTTAGTTGGTATTTCTTTATTCAAAAGAGAGAAAATCAGCTAAAATTATTGCAAGAAATGAGCACATCTGTTTCTTGTGATATTTAAAAAAAAAACTGTAATTAACCTTAAAATTGGGTAACATGTTGGTTTAAAAACCCACTCCAATGAAAACTGTGTTTGTGTTTTTTAAACATGTTTTTGTGTCATTTTTCTGATGAAGAAAGATGTATAAACCGGCAGAGACAGTTGAGTATTTCTTGTTTTAAATCATTGTGAATCAGCAGACATAAAAATGATGTTTGAAAAAGCCTAGCAGTGGTGTAGATGATACATCTGGCGGGCCACAAGCTCCCACTCAATTCTGATGCATCCACAAGTAGACTATAGGCCCATGTACGTCTTTGTTTTCCTCATCTGAACTGGAATCTGGATCTGAACTGTACGGCTGAATTGCTCCAACACTGCTCGCCATTTTTGTTGCACCACTAATTTTAGGTTATAGTTGTGAGGGGCTGTAAGCTAGCAGGACAGCGCGTAAACAGATGGTTGATGGGAAGTGGAGGTGGGCTTGTCCAACACAAAGGGTCCCAATCACCACTTAAGAGGCGAATTACCAAAACATTTCTGCCGCTCTGCAGAAAGTATTTCCTAGAAAATGACGAAAAAGTTTTTTTTTAATTTTGGCTAAAAACAGCACAACAAAATGAAAAGACCACTGTTGATGCTTTTACAACAGATCAAAGAATGGAGTGGGACTTAACTTATCTTTTACACTCTGAGTAACATTTAGCATGAAAGCTGAGAGAACATCTTGTTCCACCTCTAGTTCTGATTGGTATTCCTACATTTAAAATGTCTTAATAAGTGAGCAGAAGTGTTTCTAGAATTGATCCCTGAGGAACACCTGGGTGCTGAGTTAGAGTATCAGGCTGGCTGGGAGGAAAAAAAAAGATGTTCACTTTTTAGTGAACTGGTTTTTTTTGTTCTGAAATACTTTTACTGAAATATTTACTTTCTTCAAAGAGTTCCTTCATGTTTCTTGTGTATTATGTTTTAATGACAGATTATCAGAATAATTCTGGCTGACTGATAAAATAAAAAAACAGAAGTCATTATAATAAAAAAAACAAAAAACTAAACTAAAAAGCGACTGTGGGACGGCAGAATGAGACTTGTGTTCGTTTCGGACAGTTAGAGGCATCAAATAGATACAAATAAGAGTGAGACATCTGCAGCTTTTGCAACACCTGACTCTCACCTTCTCCCCATTCTGTAATCTCTCCCTCCCTCTGTGTGGTTCAGTTTTTCAGCTCATCTCTCTCTTCCTCTCCCTCTCTAACAGGATGCATCACTCTGATTTGGCGTTTTGCTTCTCCCTCTCTCCTTCTCTCCTCTCTCGCTATACTTCAGCTGCTGTATCTCGCCCACGCCACCCGACTCTGCCAAGTGCAGCCGACATAAATCAACCTCTATGTGGTAAACAAAGAGAGGAAAGGAGTGAGAGAAGGATGGAGAAGGGAGAGATAGAAAGAGCCTGGAGGCAGCCAGTGATCAGAACTAATGTGGATGGACTGCGTAGGGCCGACCAGGAGGAGCCACAAAGCTTTTGCTTCTCTATCTTTGCTAATCTACGTCGCTCGTCGGATCAAGAGGAAAGAGAGAAAAAGTCCTGTAAACCTTGCCATATTGTCTATTTTAACTGTTATTTTTGTAGAAAAAAGTTGCAATTTACTCTTGTGGTGACATGTCTTAAAGTTGGGTGACTACCCAAAAGTTTCCACTAATGATAATAGACTTCATGAATCCTTGATTTCCTAATGTAGACACTCTGGATAGCATTTAGCATGAAAGCTTTTGTTATACCTCAAGCCATCATTGGCCTAGGGCGTCTTTCCGAGACTTATATCTTGATGTATTTTTTTAAATTCAATTCAAATGCTGGTTCCATCCCCATGCATCCATTGAGGGTTGCAGTCTGTAGCAGTGCAACACAATCACACACTCGATGAAGAGATACCAAGTAATCTATGAAGCTTGTTTTTGGACTGTTGCAGGAAGCTGGACTGCCTGGAGAAAGCCCACACATGCACGGGGAGAACATGCAAACTCCACATAGAAAGGTCCCAGCCGGGATTCGGACCAGGCCCAAGATACCATTAGGTGTAAGCGCAAACCACTACTCCACCGCACACTCAAGTCTTAATAGGAAAAGGAAAGTTGGGATGACACACAAACTGAAGCTGACGCCTGCAGCCTTTGACTTTCATTTGTGAGAACGGTCAGAGGACAAAGACTACCTTCTTTAATGAACAAAAGATAAAAATTAAAAAAATTATTAAACCAACAATTTCTTCATTTTTGGGGGTCAGAAATAAATAAATAGTCAAAATGTAAATATTATTTCCAATAAAGACAAACCAAACTCAATTCAAACTTGATTGAAACATACGGCTATGTTTTATGTCAGGAGGAGGGGCCATCATGACTCTCTGTACATGGCTGTGACGATTAAGCGACTTAATCAATGGATCGATTTATTTTCCAACAATCCAACCAGATCAATCTGTCTGAGGCAATCAAATCAACCGATACCATTTTAAAATCGTTTTAAATTGAAATAAATCGATTATAATTGACATTGAAAAATGCCATTTGGATTAAGACATGGTAGGTTTGTTTTACTAGAACGTAAAAATGACATCACATCGAGCAACTTGCACGTGAAAGCAGCAAAAAATGATCAACCTTAGTTGCAGTTCAGTGTGTTATCTCTGAGTCACACTGGTTCCATGCTTGGATAAAGACGTCCTGGATGTTAGGTCAGTAAAACAGATTGTTCAAAGTAAATCAACATGGACTATGAATCATATAGTCAAGCACAAATCACAATATTAATTAAATCGTTAAAATGAATCCCATACTCTCTACATATGTCACCTTCCCATCATATACAAGAGTTTTCTCATTCAATAATCTCTCCTTACGTTTGGTATGAAATTACTTAACCTCTTTAGACCCAAGCTAGTATTTGAGCCGACCCTCTACACACACAGGGCTCTGCTTGAGTAGAATTAACTACTGTGGTAATATAACCCAAAATGTGATGTCCAAGCCTTAAGAGATTAAAGATGAAGAAACTAAAACCACATTCCTGTAATGTAGGAGTCACTATATATTTTTAATGATGAAGCTCTAAAAATCCTAATCATGACAGGTTGTAGAAAGCAGTGGTTTCTTTGTGACCTCTAATGTAGAAATCATATAATAATGCTGTGGAGATGAACGACAGGAACAATCTGTTTGCAGATGGTATAATTCAGAATGGTATAATCCGTGTCAACTTGTGAAATGTGTCTTTACTTTTCTATTCTTAGCAGCTTAGCATCAAAGATGTTGCCCTTTGTGGCCCCCGACCCTCTTCTGCCTCTGTTTTGGCTCTAACTCAAACTAGAGTTAAATTATTCATGTCATTAAATATAGCTGTGGACTCATGTGCGAAGAAAAAAGCAGGATGTAAAAACAGCACACTCAGGTAAACAGAAATAGAATCTGACAATTTCCAGGCATTTTTTTTTGTTAAAAAAGAAAAAAAAGTTGTGCAGATATACATTTAGATCGGGGGGTAAAACAAAGATTGAAGCGGATGTGATTTTTGAGTGAAAGGGGCCTTTTAGGGCAGCTTTGATTTGACAGGCTGGTCCTCGCTGCCAGGTGGCAAGAGGTGGGAAGCTTTGGCCACTCAGGAGGATGGAGAGGCAGAGTATGTGTCTGTATGTGTTTGAGGGGGGGATCAAGCGGGGTTACACTGCAGGCAGGAAGCCTGGCTTAGTGTGTGCACAGCGCCGTGCGAGAGTGTGTGTGTTTGAACAGACCGATAAACACGACTGGAGGACAACCATCGCCGAACACGGGGAGACTGGCAAAGCATATTTTTCTGAGCCGTGTATCAGAGTCCCTGCATTAGGTGAGTGCTTGCCTCCCCGTTTGGTGTTTCTGCCCTCAGAAGAGTTGGTGGGGGCTTGGCAGGGAACCCCACCATGCATGCATGCATGATTGACAGCCTGCAATCCACCTCTGAGAAGACAATGCAGACTCAAAGGGGCTCAAGGGAGCCTCAAACTTCCAGGAAACATTAAAAGCTGCATGATGTACATCTTATTTAACAGCTTAATACTTCATTGCCAACCCAATAGAAAGACTCAGTGCCACACTCAAACTCATACATATGAAATTAAATGAACTCTTCTCCAGGGACGAGAGGACTGGAAAGAAAGCAAGAGTTAATGAAGTCAAAGAAGCAGCTTCTTCCTATCTGTCTTTATTATCTTCAAGTTCAAATTCATCTCCATTCTTTCAAAATTATTAATATGAACATTCAAATATGGTTTTATGTCAGTAAGAGAAAGAAACTTTATGACTAACTGCCCTTGCAGGTGGATGTGGGCTGTCTTGAGGCGAAAAATGGGCTAACCTGTACAGGGCACGGAGGTGGCCCGCAGGGAATTTTAGACCCGTAGAATGAGAATGTTCACGCACATTTTTTTCTACAGGCACACAGCAAGCTACAGGTCGCCTCACCTGTTTGACAGGAGTGTGTGTAACTTCCATTATCCTTACAAATACTTCACGGCCCACTTATCACACGCACAACAATGGTTCATTATCACGATGTCCCTTAAGGTGGGGCAACGAGCCTCAAAGGAACTCCAACACACATCTGCTCTCCCCTTTATAAATGTAAGAATTTTTAAGAACACCTAAAATTATAGCATTTGTAGAAAAAACAAGCTAGAGTTTGATGTTTGCTCTGCACATGCGATTGGACCACTTTGATCCCCAGTGTGCCAAACTTGAATGTCTTTTGGGAAACAAAACGTGCAGTTTGCGTCATTGCGGTTTCCAAGAACCAGTATGAACCACTAAGAATAATCCCTATTTTCATGCCATGTCTCCATTCATTTAAACTTCCCCATTTACCCACACCATTGACCACTACCTAATTAGCCGAGGTTAAACGATTTACTACCAGTTCACGATTGTATGACGAAGTGCATCCTTTAAATTTTTTGTTTTTTTAATTTTTAGTGACAGAAAGTCACATCGGCTTGATGAGAACTAATTTAAGACCCATTCACCAGAACTTAAAACAAAGTAATGCCTTTTAAGGAATGCTTTTTAGTTTTGCGGCTACCATGCAAAAACCCACAGCACCTGTAAGGGGTGTTCAGGTAAGGATGCCTTTTTTTTGTTATTTAAGAAGGAATCAAAATGTATTTGCAAACCAAATGATGAGCCTCCTTAGCTGTAATCATCTAAACAGGATAAAATCACCTGTAGCTGCTGCATCTTTGTGTCTTGGACAAAAATCATACCAGGAGCTTGTACTTAGCTGCTTGATGATGTTTTGTGAGTTGTTGAGGCTTGTGTTTTCAGTCACACCCAACAGATCTGTGCAAAGAGCAAGCCTGATAGCCTGACATCTTCCTCTCTGATGGCTTACAGCTGCTCATGGTGGAGAAAAGCTTTTAATCTTTGATTCCTGTTTGCCAGTCACTGAGTTTCTGAGCTGACACTGAGGGCTGAAACTAATTTGGAACACTGCACATGTGCATGAAATGATTTCAGCTGTCACGGTTTGGAGTCTTGATTTGCAATATGTTAATTGTATTTTCCCTTTTTGTGGTTTGAAGAGTGAGTGCTTGTTCTTGCATTATGGTTCTCTGTTCTGTCTGCAGCATAGCGGCAGATAGAAGCACGAGAGGCCTCGCCTTGATGAGGAAGGAGACAAACTTTTGCTTCAGGTGGGGATGAAAACAAAAAAGTGAGAATAAATGCATAAAAACACACACAGGAAGTCAGACCAGGGGAGGAGAAGGATGCCGAAGAGAAAGCCACTGTTTGTCTCTGTGTGAGTCCATCGTCTGACACTTCATGACACCTGTTCTCATGTCACGTCTGCAAGCTTCACCTCCCCCAGTAGACATGCAGAGAATATCACTCTGATCAATCAAAAGGTTTGTCTGGCTACAGTGAGAAAAATGTGAAGCTAAATTTACCAACACATGACAAAACCCACAAGAACACATGGCTTTAGGGCCACAAATGTGGTACTCCCAGCCAGTTTATTCAGAAAAAGACATGCTTTTGGCAAACCCTTTATGGAAAAAAAGAAAGCACGTGAGTACTTGCACATA
>BSAI01000104.1:25412347-25433451 GCA_036245035.1 Adrianichthys oophorus
GAAAAGTAGCGAGGACTATTACCTGCACGGTAGCGATAGACACAGAGGGAGCGTAGAGCACAAAAGACCCGCCCCCCCCCCCCCCCCTCCCCCCGGGGCTTTCATACGAAAGAAAAAAAAAATCTGAAATCCCTCGTTCTAGTCGCTATAGAAACCATTTGCTCCCATCATGGCGATAAAAGGAGCAAATTACAGAGCTGCAGGGTGGAGCCATAAGGGATAGTAGTGCATGTGAGCATGTGCACAGTTTGACTGAATAACCTGCACATGAAAAGATGCTGTTAACTGAACAATGATTGCAAAAGTAAAACATGAGTATTTCTGGATTCGTTTGGTGATTTGCCGAACACCCAGAGGGTTTGACTGCTAACCTGTCCTGTTCCTGCTTCCTGGGGTCAACATGATTTGACCAAAACAACCATCTGAAAAGGTCAAGATGTGTAAGATAAATATGTACAAGTGGAAAAGGCCAGATGCTTGAATCATAGAGGAGAACGGCCTCACTGTTCACACCCAAAAACAAAATCTAAGAATCTTTGAAAGCATACTACTACTACCAATGTCAAGTGACAAATATTTCTTTAGCGTGGGATATGGGTTATTTACTGTGTGCTGTACATAAAATACGTTTTCTCTGAAATGGCTCCATATAGTTCACAGTGGTGCTTTTATGACTTTTTTTCTCTACATTTTTGTCATTCCTGGTTTTTACCACCTTTCATATCTTTTTTTTATATAGCTGCTTTTGTAGAGATTTTTATGATTGATATCAGTGAAAAGTACAGCATGTTTAAAGCTTATGAACTAACATTTACTAAACTCTGTCAAGCCTGTTTCCTTATATACGTAGGTTTGAACAACAGTAAGTTAGACCAGAGGAAATGTATACAAAAATCAAAATCAATGAATACAAGTTTACTGGCATAAAAAAATACAACTAAATATATACAAAACAGACATGAGAATTGTATGGTTGGACAAAATTTGCTTTCCTAATAAATTAAATTGTTCTTTTGCTTCATCACTAATGATCTAAAACTGCAGGCAGTTCCATTATACAAAAGCCTTTTAAGAGTCTTGAGCTGAATAATGAAGCTTTCAGAACAAGGTTACTTCTGAGGCAGCAGCAAACTCCAAAGATTTAACAGCTTCTTCACTTTTTAAAATAATCCAAATGGTGAGAAGTTGAAGGAAAAAGAGTGACAGAGCGGAGAGGTAAAGGGTTGAAAACCAGGCGAGAAGAAGCCTGATCAATAGTCAATCCTCCATGTGAACGGTTAGCTCCCCTCTTGTTTTTTTTTTCTTCCACAATATTTCCCTCTTTTCTCATTTCCTTTGTTCTGATCTCTGCTCTCTTCTCGTCTCATCTTATCCCTCTAATTTTACCCCTATTTTCACATCTGTGCCTTTTTCTCGGTGAAATTCAACTCTCTGCTTTCAGCTCTGTCCTCCCATTTTTTCACCTTTCAGCCCAGTCAATTTCTATGATCCACCTCCTCTCCCATCATACCTCCAGGTTGTGATTTTTCTCTGCATGTTTCAGGATTATCCTCCATACAGTGGGCAATAAAACGGTGAGAGAAGCTGATAACTTTCACTGCTTACCCGACGAGCTCTCTGTAAATGGAAGGTGCACTTTGGCCGCAGATCGGGGGGAAACGGACCGTAATAAGCTGGCTTTAAGGACGATACATGACGCAGCAGAAACAAATGGAAAGGACCTAAAGTGATGAATGCGTCGACAAAAATACAGACTCGTCTGATTTCCCATTTGAGTTATCAGTCAAGTTGTTTTGGATTTTCCAAATGTCAGGCTGATAAGATCAGTGTGTCGCTGGATGAGATGCTACAGGTGGGCATTATATTAAAGGTTATGCATGTGTAAACAACAACTGTGCACGGCGTGCGCTTGGCTGACAATCCTTTGAACTCATTACACTAATTGGACAGTCGGCAGAAAGCTGCACATTGATCTGAGCTCTTACGACTCTCCTCCTGCTTGGTCCTCTGGTTACTTTTACTCTCAAAAAGCCTGGAGTCTTCCCAAAAGCCTGTTACCAACGATATCCATCTGATTTCAATTACCAACTTAGGGAAACGAATAGCCAAATATTATCGGTACAAGTAATAACAGGTTATAGGAACAGTAAAAAGATGAATTTCAATCTCAGGGAATTACGCGAAAATTAAAAGGACAAAGACATTTTTATGTAAAGCTTCAATGAAGAATTGTTTTGAAAGTTTAATTACGTTTGTGTAAGTTTAGTTTATTGTCCAAAATTGTGTGTAAATATACATTACATCGAAAATCTAAAAGGCTAAACAACAGTGAACAAACATTTAATTTTCCTGTACAAAAAAGATTTAAGAAATGAATGTATTTAATTTGTATATACCAGTAATCTAATTATTATAATCTAATTATTCTCAAAAAACATTATTTCATGATTTCAGTGAACAGTAACATGAATCACACATCATTACATGATGTGTGATTCATGTGATTCTGATGCTTTATTGAACCTATTGTGACGATCAGCGCAGCACACTGTTGAATATTTACATCTTTTGTAAGTGACCATGGTATAAAAGGGATTGTGCTCTACGAAGTGTTCATTCAGAATTTGACGCACGTTGCGGAATCCTGAACCGATGTAAGACGGTTGCTTCGCGGAGTGTAATTAATCAGCGTTAATTTATATTAATGCGTTAATTATTTTGATTAATCGCATGTGTTAAAGCGTTACCACTGACAGCCCTAGTTTAGACATGCTCTGCTTGCTGATTTGCAACAGAAAAACTTGACAGGGCCGTTGGTCCAAACAGTGGTCCCTCGTTCAGGTGAAATCCGCAAAGTAGAATTTCATTTAAGACTGTAAACTGCCTCACTACACACTTTATACACTTTTCTTAGACAGATATGAATATTTGTACACTTTTTTTCTCTTGTTTAACCTCTCAAAGTTCAAACCTTCATAGAAAAATGAGTATTAGAGAATGACATCAAATATCAGCTAGCAATCAAAGATTTATGTAGATTTGCCAAACTGAATGCATTCTATACAGGAGACATGGCATGGAGGAGATTTATAGACAATTGTCAACAGCTAATCAAGATGCAGAACCCAAGTGCTGATATAAAATTTTAAAAAAAGTACGCAAACTACACTGAGAAAATCTGCGAGTGACACCGCGAAAGGTGAAACCTCTTTAGACTGGTCTGAGTTTTCACTACTACACATTTGGTCATGAGGGGTTTTAATCAAACCAAACAAAGCGGACGTTAATACGCATTTAGGTAGGGGTTTGGGACATTTTCGTGACGAATTTTGTTGTTTTACATTGTTTGGGGAATTTCCTCCCCATTGCTGTTTGAATGGAGTTTCCAACTTTAGTGTAGCAGAACAAACCCTTCAAACGTTTGAAAGTATCTGAATGAAAAGGGTTTCTTTTGTATATCAAAATCTAGCAGGAGAAAAAGGAAAAAGCTTGGATTGAGTAGTTCTCATTAAACGCGTAAAGTATTTCCCTGAAGGAAATTCATTGCTGTTTTCTTTTTTTTTTTTTTTTTTTGCTGCGTGGCATAGGAGTTTGTATAGCAGGAGAGAGAGCACTTTAAAATGTTTCGTAATGAATATGATCAGCTATAAATCTCTACAATCACACCTCCTTCCCTCCCATGCCCCTCTGTGTGTCTCAGCAGGAGTGAGCTGATAATGAGATGTGGTGTTGTCAGAAGCACAGTCCATGCTCATCCATCCAGCCTGTTTAGGAAGGGGCATCGCACAACACATGCATTCACACAAACACACAACACACAAAGTCACCAGGACATGGACGTGAGCATACGTAGTTACAGTAACACATCCAGGGCACATGCAAAGTATAACCAGACGAAAAACAGGTGTGTTGCTATTGACCTTTCCCACATGAGCACAGATGACATTATCACTTTAACGCGCCTGCTTGCCTAGCATGCCTGTAAATGGAGTAGAATGATTGCAGGATGTGTTAGCAGACTGATTCTCCAGACCTTTCCAGATTAAAATGACTAAACATTGGCCTCCGACATGTATCATCTACGTTTCACGATCCTACACTAAATCAGTTCTCTCTTTCTCTTCTGTCACAGCGTCCTCTGGAACTCAATATATTGTGTCCTCTCACTTCTTGTTTTTATCTCTCAGCACATTATCGTCTCTCCTTTCTTCTCTCTTCCCTTCAGGAGGGGGTGAAGGGTAAGTGAAGAACGCTTGGAGGCAGAGCTGAGAGGCCTGTGCGCCGTGGTGTACGAGTGTGAGCGCAATCCATCATCGCTCCTCTCCAGCAGCCTGACTCTCTGTTCTCCAAGGTGCAAACTACAGAATCATATTAATCGCACTTCAAGTTACAATACGGGCTGTATTTCCAGGCTGTTAAAAAGGGATCGAGGAGTCGCCCGCCCCAGTAAAGCTCTTGGATGTTTTTTAAAATCTTTCCCGAGCAGTGAAAAGGAAAAAAGAAGCTAAATTATGATGGAGAGATTGAGAGCTAAACATATGGAGTTCTAATGTACCAGACAGCAACACAGTCGGACATCTGCAGACTTTTACATGTCGTGAAGTTTTTACTGACTGGACGAAAAAAACCAGACCATCTGGAACAGGATGAGAGCTGAGACCAATTTGTGTTTTCTGAAATGTTGACGTCTTTTTTTGACAAACTACAAGCACGATCTTTATCATCCAAGGCTTCGACACATTTTTCACATGTCACTTGTTTTTAGTATCCTGTACAGTGATGTCATCTCATTTTGTTTTAAATTTTGACCTGGACCAAAATCTGCATTTGTAATCCCAAATCTGTGCTCACGGGAAGCTTGTAAAAAAATGGTTAGACAACAGTCTTTTTTTCTATCCTTCTACTTTTGTCAACACCTTTAACGCCCCACTCTGATCTTTTAATCACGATTATGCAATTTTTAGCCCAAATCAAAAAACCTGGGTCATTTTCTTGGACAGTTTCTGTAAAGCGGCAGAAGTTAATCAGAAATTCACCACTGAGTTGTGGGCGAGACAGCTGATGCGGAGTAGCCTACCCACACTTTCCATCACCCATCTGTTCACATGCTAACCCGCTAGTTTACAGCCCCTCACAACCTCAATTTAACATTATCGGTGCAACAAAAACTGCTTTTTTTATTTGTTTTTTTTTTCTTTCTACAAAAACCCTTCTGAAATACACAGATTCAGTTGTTTTTTGGTTTTTGTTTGCTCGTCTTTTACTGTTTTGTATTTATCCCTTTTTAATCAAGTTGGTTTTTAGGTTATTTTGATTGCTTGATCTTATATCAAGCCTACCTAAAGTCTGAACAGAAGCAGCCAAGAAAAGAGTAAATAAAATAATTTACAAATGTGACTTTGTGTCACTGAGTAAAAGCTGCTTTTTTTCATTGATGCTAACAAAGTTATTTGTTAATAAAAGGATAAGTTACTTAGCTGTCTGTGAATACTGATCAGTGAACCACGCTTTTCTTGGTTTTTAGATTCAATAATGCTTCTTTAAAAACCTTCATCAGAAGAAACATCAAACGCTGAGCATTAAAAGAAATGTTCTTCGACTTTCCTGTTGCGAGTGTTACCAACAAACACATGAACTGATTTTGGTTTAAATGCAAGCAAATATTTGGCTGAAAGGTTTGACAATGATTCCCAAAATAACTTTCAACAAACGTAACCAAAGTGACTTCTTGTGGATCCCTCTTCATATTTGTTGCAGTGGGAGGGGGTGCAGGTGATCTTTCTTCCTACATCCTCTGACACTCACTTCCCCACTCTAGATCTCTTAATGACCATTAACTGCATATTTCACAGCACTGTAGTGTGCAGAGAGAACCAGGTCGATGGAATATTTTGTCCACTTTCTGCCTGTTTTCTGTAAGCACAGCATTTGTACAACACAGTAGAACAGATATCATGTAAACGTGTTCTATTTTATCACTGGTTCTTTTCATAAATTTGCATTCCAGCTGTGCTAACAGATAAATGAAAGAATTAAATCTGACAAAGTGGAATCATGGTGCACCAGGGCTATAAATACCCCTGACCCCAGGCTGTCACTGCATCTTGTCATCATCAGATCAGTGTCCTTCCCACACTGTAACAGTGGAGTAATCTGTGTCTAACAAGTAGCTGCTGTCCTCTGAGTTTTACCTTATTTCTGTGAGCATCTGTCTGACTGACATTATAGGTAGTTCTTTGAGAATCTGAAGCAGCTTGGTAAAGGAGTGTTCATTAACTGATGCAGAAATGTATTATCCATGGAGGAGGCCATGCCCCCAATAGATGCAACTAAATAATCAAATTGCTGAAGCTTTAGGCTTTTTGACGGGCTTTAATTAAAGACTTTACTCTTTAATTTACAGAGACTTGTCTCTGTAAAGCAACTTCTGCTCTTATTTTCTATGAAGCCCATTATTCTGAATTTACTGAATTGTTTTGGAGGCTGAGTTGATGACATCTTACTGTTGGTTTGAGAAAATGCATGAAGAAGATTTCATCAGCAAGTACTGTAAAGCCGTAGTCACACAGCTGGATGGGGGTTGACCCATATGGGTACTGTGGGTTTTTGGGTTGTCAGAACTCTTGCAGTTCCATTGAAGCTTGTACGGCCACCTCAAAGGACGTCATGAACATCGAAAGTACCATTATCATGCACATGGTAACTGCATGGGGAAGTATTTGTTAGGATAATGGAAGTTGCACATATTTATGACGTACAAATGATGCTGTCGTACTATATCATTATGTCACACTCTAGTTATTCGTAAAGTACGAGTACTGGCTCCTTATTGACCATGTGTCAATGCTGCATGCAAAGGGTGCCCAGATTTGGGAGGGGTCAAAAAAAATGAAAAATTCATTCGACACACCTGCATCTCACCTACTTCACCCTTCCATGTTGTATGAGTGTTCACTATTAGTTGTTGATCGCGGAATAGACAAAAAAAAGTGCACGAACATTTTTTATCTACCGGTTTTCCGAGCGGTCTACAACCTTGATATTTTGTGCGGGCCACCTGGGGGTTTGCTCTTTTTTCCCCATAGACAGCCTGTATCTGGTCGTAAGTGCAGTTGCGAATAAGACGTAGAGGAGGTACAAATGAAGAAAATGAAATAAAAGGAACACAGAATTAGTTCTGGAAAATAGTAAGAAGAAAGTAAACTGATTTACAGTTCAATGAAACACAGAAAACATAAGCAGAGTTGTGAATCCTGTTATGAAAAAAAACGACAAGAAAAAGGCGCCATCAGGTTCCTACGGAGCCAGCAGAGAACCACAGATGTTTTTCAGTTGACAGTTAAGTATGAAGCTTGTTATTTTCCTCATTTGGTCACTATATACTCAACTGGAGGTTTTCTTATCATACTTCCACAGTTTCCCACCAAATCTCAGTCAAACAATACCAGCAAAAAATCCTCTGCCTTCTCTTCCCGTCTAACTCCAGCAGTCGGTGAGGAGACTAAACCAAAGCAAGGCATAAAATCCACAATATTAACCCAAGTGATGCTGAAAGCCTGCAAAGACCAGGAATATGAGGCTCAAAAGGCTTTTTTTTAACTCCATCAGAAGGACGGAGTAAGAAAGACCCAATGCATGAAAAAAATCCTGCCTGATTTCAGTTCCTGAAAAAAAAATGATATGCATTTTTATTTTGCACACCCATAAATGAAGTCCAGATCAGACAGCTGCATTCCCACCTCGGTAAGCACCTGTAAGCTCACACTTAAGGTAACCAAGTTGGTGTTAAAAGATGCTGTCAGTTAGATTTTGTCCTCCTACAAACATGTGACAGCCTTTTAGCAGCAAACCCCACGCCACTCCTCCCTTACATTTAAGGGAAAAGTTAGATTTTTTGGGCTGCGTCGTGGCGAAGTGGTTAGCGCTTTTGTATCACAGCAAGAAGGCCCTCGGTTCAAGTCCCGGATAGGGGACCTGAAGCAGGATCACCAATGGGGACCTTGGTCTGTGAAGTTTGCATGTTCTCCCCGTGAATGCGTGGGTTTTCTCCGGGAACTCTGGCCTCCTCCCACCGTCAAAAAACATACTTCATAGGTTAATTGGTCACTCTAAATTGTCCTTAGGTGTGTAAGGGTGTGCGATTGTGGCCATGCGGCAGACTGGCGACCTGTCTAGGGTGTACCCTGTCTTCGCCCATGAGTGACCAGGTTAGGCTTTGCCAGTCCCGTGACCCCGAAAGACACAAAAATTGGTTTAGAATGAATGAATGAAGTATTATTCTTAATTAAATGCAAAGGAGATGAAAAGAAAATTAAAATCAAGGTCCCACTGTTCATTTTATTTACTGTTTTGTGGGTATGGAAGCCACAAGGACATCTGTGTTTGTTTGAAGGTTAAGTTTTAAAAAACCCTTTCACAGAGGTATTGAGCTGCAGCACAGGCTTTTCTTATAGACAAACACCTTTTTTGTAATCAATTTTCTGTGACTGAAAAGGAAAGGTAAACAAAGAATACAGAGAGACGAAAGGAAAGAATTACCTGAGGCATTTTTCAGGTTGCCATTGGAGTCTGCTGTGGTGTACATGACATAGGCACCTGGTTGGTTCACTCCGAAAGGCTGCAGAAAGAAACACAAGGAAACAAAATATGAAAAATTTATATATGTATATGCTGACGTATGACTGACATTAGCTGTCAGTCAGGAGGAGAAACTAGAGATATGAAGGGCATGAGACTAACTCCAGGCAGTTCCTACATTTTTATCACTTTGTGGTGTATTAAAGGTCTGACCCAGCTGGCTGGAGTCTGCCTGAGCATAATTGAAAGCATGTTTATGCACCTTTGTGGGTAGATACTTAACTCTTGTCTTATCTCCTCATTATGAGGGGGCTGACGGCTAATGATGAGACCCGTGGAGCCGTTCTTTGCGTCACATCAGCTAATCGCGAGTATTTTACGAATGCAGACACGCTGCGAGAGAGACTTGGCCCTTTATGCTGTGACACTCAGCGGTGAGGACAGAGGGGAATAGAAATGAGGCCAAAGAAAACAGATGAGGAGAAAGAGATGAGGAAGCCACAGAGGAGCCCAGAGGAGGGGAAGTGGGAAAGAGGCGTGACTGAGAGGAAGAGGAGTAGAAGAGTGAAATGAAAAGACACAAACTGCTTGATGGATGGGAGAGGATAGGAGCTAAAACAGCTGCAAGCACCGCTTGTATTCATCATAAATTTCACTTAGAGTGGACAGACTAAAAGCAAAACTACTCCAATACCAGCAGCCTTTTGTTCATGTCAAAGCTAATGTGTTCTGCAAAGGGCTTTCCACTGGTGAAAGGTTGTATGAGGCGTGATACTACTGGCTGCTTTTTACTGTTTATTTGCAACTACATGTGAAGACCCGCTATTGATCACATCCTGACACATGAAAGATACCCATAGTCGAAGATGCAAAACATCGATTTCTTTCCCTGCTTCCTGTTTATAATGGAGAAATTAGGTCTTTATTACACCCAAACAGACAGCACAGGTTAACTGCGAAAGCTGAATGTACCACAGACAGCTCTGCATGGCTGCAATGAGAGAGATCTTTAAAACTTCAAGTTAAAGTCTCACAAGTTTCTAAAAAAACACACCCATCCAGATTTGAACCTTAAGTAGTCACTGTTGCATTTAGCAATTACATCAATGATGTAGGAACGTCACCGACCTGACATTAGAACAGTCTGCCTTCAAGATTTAAAAACAATGTTTCAAAAATGTGATTTGTTTGATTTTTAGAGCTGTGACACATGCTTGTGATACCTCTTGAATAAATCCTTTGAACATAATACTTCATACAAATGTTTTTAAATTACATTTTTCATCTGGTTTTGACCTTATCTTTGCTTAGTTATTGGACTTATAGACATTTCTTGTCTCTGTAAATTGTTAGACATTTGTTAAAAAATACAAAAACAGTTTGAGCTTAGTTTTTTTAGATTTTTACAGTAATAAAATGATGATTACTTTTCGAAATTGACTTTTTTTTTACCGTTTCAGGTTAATTTTGGGATAATTGTGTAAGATAATGAAAAATATTTGTTTCAAAAAGAAGATGGCGTTGTATTAAAGTGACTGATATGAGGCTTTGTCACAAAACACTGTTTCAAGCTAATTATAATAGCAAAATAGAATGTAGAAAAAAACGTTCAAAACGCCTTCATAATACTAGAGGTTACGGAGTTTACAACCCTTTCTCCAAGTAAGGTCTTAACGGTCCCCTCACTTATAAGAAGGTGTTTCTTTAAAGGATTCCTGTTTTCTAACTACAAACAATGTGATTCACTGCATTCCCAAGGAAGTCAGCTCTGCTCTCCCTGCCCCAGAAAGAATGTCCCAAAAAGGATTCAGCTCATCTATAAACGTTGAATACATTAGTCATGCTGTTTGGAACCCTAATTTCTTTGGAGTCGTCCTTCTTGGGTTTGGTCCTCTGAAGGCTTATAGCTGACTGCAGCTGTAAGTAGGGCTGGGTTTAGGAAAAATCAATTAATCAACATCAAAATGATCTGTACTTTGAAAATCAGCACAGATTATTCACATCCATGCGTCAGTTTTTCTTTAAAGAATCGGGAAAACGACTTTCAGTTCATTTCCATAATTTACTAATTATTCAGTTTCAATAACTAGTTATGGGGAACGATTTTCATAACCAAGAAAACACTGCCTTCAAAGGAGATTTTAAGATATATCCCCATTTTATCATATCAAGTTGTGAATTAAAATCAAATAAATTCAGTGCTTTAGCAGTGATACTCAGACCCAGTTTTGGGTAACATCAAGCTTCAGCGTATGGATAAACTCTACAGACATTTAAAACACTCTGTAAACTCTCTTTGTCATCAAGTGGTTTTGCATTTCAGTAACAAGGAGATCCAACCCTGACCTAGAAATGACAAGAGAAGATTATCAACTAAGAACAACTGGATTATTTATAAAGTGCTGCTTTGTGCTTTTTTTGTTTCAGTGTCTCATAAACATAAATACTTGAACAGAGAAAATGTAACAGTAGTTTTATCTTCAACTTATAAACTGATTTGTACATTTTCTGCACACAGATTTTAATGTTTGGCTGTAATAAAAAACATACTGTCCAAACAGATCAGCAACTATGAGACTTGCTCAAAAAACACATTTTTTGAACACAAGTCAACCTTTTGTACAATAACAAACACACTCACAGGGACCTAGGTGGGTTTGAGGGGATTTATTTATACCTACGACACCGAGCATCAGTTTGATCACAAACTCCAATGAGTTTTCCATCTGTTATACTTGACAATAAAGCAATTTAAAGCTTAATGGTCATCCAATTTATACATGTTGCAAACAATCATCTAAGGTTCATTTAGGTCGTATTTCATCGCTTTAAAACTTACTGAATTCCACTTATTGAGTACATACTTCAACGTAACCTTTTTTATTTTCAATCAATGCTGTGTTTTTCTTTTATAATTAAGACAAATAAGCTTCATATTTAGATTTGTTTGCAACCAGTTCAGCTTAAGGGAACACAGACAATTTAATAAGTAATACAACACTTTTATTCTATTCTTTAACATAGAGCTGAGTTCTTACCTTGACATGTTCGTTACAGTCATTAAAGCAGAGGCCGCTGAGCACTGAGAAAGACAAGAAAAAAAACAAAAAAACTGTGAGACATCTAAATCAGCACAACAAAAAGCCACTGTGGTGGAGCAGGTGACATCTGTGATGCTGATGTTGCAGCACCGCCCATCCAGACGGATTCTCTCTGCTGTGTTAAGGTGGACAAGACAGGAAAGGAGTTAAGGTCATAAACTCACTTCCAAGAAATATAAACATGAAAAAAATCTGCTAATTATTAATATGGAAGTGTGTGCCACAAGAACATTGCACTTATTTGTGCATGCAAGCAGAGTGAGGAGAAAATGCAATGAATTGCAAATCAGTCATTAGAGAAGTGACTTTATTAGCACACTAATGGGATCCTGGGTCTCGGGCTGCATTGCTTTGGCTCCTTGAGTCACACTGAAGCCTGATTTGGTTCACGAGTTTGGACACGGTGGTGCAAAAGAATGACAAAGCAGTCCTCAGAGAGACCGTCACAGTGACCAAGTGTGCTAGTCCCACTGTCAATAATCATTGAAAAGAGATCTGATTTAGTATTTGGAAAAATTATTTTGAAAAATGTCTCACTTACTTTTGTTGACATTAAGCAACTTTAAATCAAATTGTAATTGATTAAATTCAGTACGTGTTTCTGAATGTGGAGTTGTGTTCTTATAGCCTTCTTAAACAGTGTTGATCAACGTGATGTGTGGTTATTCTAAGAAGTTCAATGCTTCTGTTAATTAATCTATCCAAAAATAATAAACTTGGAGCAAAAAGTGTATGGGGAAGTATTTGTAAGACTAATGGAAGTTGCAAGCACCTTATGACGCCACACTCTAGTCGTTATTAAGTTCCAGTTATTGGCCCCATAATGACCGCGCCTGACTGCCGCACGTACAGGGCGTGCACGTGGCCACACAAACTATTGTCTAAACTATTCATTTCTGCACACACATTTCATGCCTCCAAAAAGAGCGTGCATGTATCACACGAACAGCACTAACAGGTTTTTTGCACAGTTCGCAGGATTTATGGAGGTGGAAAATTCAAAAAGTCAGTATGACATGCCTCTGTCTCACTTACTTCACTCTCACGTACCCTTGCGTGTTGTATAAGTGTTTACTATGTCCTGTCACTTCCAGCATGCCTGTAGAAAATATGTGCATAAGCAGTTTCTCCTCTAAGCTGGGCTTATGGACCATGATATGCCATGCAAGGTGCCTGGGTATAGGTAGACTGCCTGCATGTAACCGCAAGAGCAGTTGTGACAAAGCTAAAGGAGTTTTGTCACCTGACAGACAAGCAAAAACTGTTTCAGAATTAACAGTTATCTGCACATCCATAAAGCAGTTTTTAGGAAATGTCCACAAAATCTTGAGGCTTTTTTCTTTCACTGGTCCCAAGAATACTCAGGAAGTGTCCTTGTCAAAGTAGTTACACAGTATTTGAGTCAGTGGAGTTGCATATAGTCTTTGGCTAAAAGAACTGGTATTATAGGAAAAGTTGTAAAACACTACAAATAAAAAGAAAAGATGTGATAAGTGCTTTGTAAAGAATGAATCAACAGGCAGATGGAGCATTGTAAATTAGTTCAAATTACAAAATGATAACATGTTCCAGTCTTCATTTCCGCAGAAACACATTATTTAGGGTTTCTACTGCATTAACAGTAGTGCACATTACAATTTTAAATGTTAAATACTTTGATAGTAATTTAGGGCAATGGAGTTTTCTTAAGTGACAAAATTTCTGAAATTGTATCCTATTTTTGCAGTTCTGCACCCTGCTGTCAAAAATTCCTTGCAATCGAATGAATGCAATTCCCTTGCGGACGTACTCCTAGACAGACGCACCTGCAGCTCACTGTACTCCTTTCTCCACCTCTGCACTCAAACATCATGCTTCAGGCTCTCTCAGAGCAGAGCTTTCAGCCTCCAGCGTCATCATACTCTTCACTCAAGAAGCACAGGTGTGCTCCTTTGAAACATTCAAATGTCTGCATAAACTTTGTATGCTTGCTCTTTAAGCCAAAAGATTAAAACTATCTGAGAGTTTGCCTAAAAATAAAGTTTTCATGTTCTGATACTTTATAAAAAAAAGTCAATGTTTGTGTACAGCGGTTTTTTCTTTGCTTCTTATTCTTTTACTTATTAACTCTTTTTAAATGAGAAACTCAAAGCAAAGTCAGCAGAGCTGTAGTGTTACAAACCCTTGCATCTTATCGTTGGCTTTACATTTAAACTTTATTACTGGTGATGGTGAAAAGAGAGATATTTAGGAATCATCAAGAGACTTTTAAAAACCTCTTTGGACCAAATTTTACTGAAGATCCTTTGTGTTCTTCTGAATACATGACCACATTGTTCTCGTATTAACCACATTACCCAGATGGATGATTTGCAGACTTCCCCATTATTTTGTATTAAAATTTAATATACAAGTCTGATGGATTTTCTATCACATCTCAACCACAGCAGAGTGTTTTCTTCACTGTTGAATTAGGGCTACTCCATGGTTTGAATAGTACCTGACTGAGAACTCATTTTTAATATTATGGAAAGGAAAACTTCTTTTCTGGTCCCCACAAGTGTAGCCCTGGGTTTGGTGTTAGTGCCTCTTGGTTTTACTATCTACAACACAAGATCATCTGTATGATAGAGATTTCCCATGACTTCTCTCGTCTGCACATGATCCTAAAATCTACCAGTTCATTCATGGTGAGGGAACCTTTCTGCATCATTTCTACATACAACTTTAACTAAACCTAGTCCAAACTTAGCTTTTCCACGTTATTTTTAAGTCTTATTTTTTCTTAAACGACTTGTCTTTTACACATTTTATTTATCTTCTATCTTATTTTCAAGTTTGACATGACTTTCATTTTTTTAAGGTTTAACTCTGCAAAAAATGTAAATCTTCTTCAATTGACTTAGCGTGTGAAAGTAAATCTGTATCGCTTCTGCCTTCCAGCCTATTCTCAGTGACTATAAAGTCACAACTGGCTCCTCTTACCAACTCTTTCAAGATGGTGGGTGTCATGATTGATGGCCACATATTTTCCATGACCAAATTGCCTTTGTCTTAAGGTCACGCTGTTTTAAACAACAGAAATTCAACATTACCTAACATAGTGCCACCCACAGCTGCCACAGCAAGACTTCCGGATTCTTTACAAATGCTCAAAAGTGCAGCGGTTCATTTGATTCTCAATTTATCCAAAAGGGCACATGTTACTTCACCAGTCAGTAGTCTGCCTTAGGTAGTTGTGGTGACTAAAATTATATAGTATATGTGCATTTTCTTAAAGAGAGAGCAATTTAAGCCAATCGATTAATCAGGGGTTCAAATACCGGGCTGTGCAACACCCTCAGTTGTTGAATCTTTTTTGGGTTTGTTATATAGTTTTTCTTATCAAAAGTTAAATATTTGTAATTGTAGAGAGTTATTTGTCTCTGCATGTACTCATTCATCAGAGCATCCTAAGTCCACGGCATTCTCATGAGTTCTTCAGCGAATGGAACAATCTGCTGAAAGCCGTAGACCCTCTTTCTCCTTAAGAGCCATTGAAATAAAGGTGCTTTCACACTGAATACAGAGGACTTTCACACCGTCATTTGGTTTGGTATTTCACACAACTCTGTTTAGAGTGAACCAAAGATTCAAGTGGAAACTGTATGACCTGCTTCTGAACAGAACAAAAGAAGGTAAAAAGCACATAGACAAAAACCTGAGAGAATCCGTTCTTTGAAAATTATGCATTAAACATGCACCTGCACTTCTTGGTTGCAAACAAAGACCCCTGTGTGGGATTACCTTACCACAGAGTTGGACAGAGTTCAGTCAACCTCCAGGCCATCCTTCAGTTCAATACACCCATGTGTCAAAGTCTCCTTGGGCAAGACACCGAACGCCATGTTGCTGCATGGCATTGGTGGCGCCTTGCCTTGCACCGCAGCTCTGCCTCCTATAGTGTACAGTGGCTTGCAAAAGTATTCATCCCCCTTGAACTTCTCCACATTTTCTCACATTATGACCACAAACACTGTGTAAGTCTGTGTAAGTGGGTGACAGGTACTGTGACTGGAAAGCCCTTTGGGCCTTAAAAGAGATTGAAAGGTAATAACAAACTATGTAACAAAATAGCAAAAGTGAAAACTAACTTTGGTGTAAACAATTCTCCATAATAAAGTCTTATACTGTTAGATCAACTCATCTGCATTTTAACCTTGCATTCCTTAATGCATTGTTTCATTCCAACCTGTATTTATTTGGTTTTGATTCTTTTATGTCTTAAATTCTCTTTCTGAAGATTTACCATGTCTGTTTCCTTTAAGCTGCTTTAGGTACATGTTTGATAAAGGACTAAATGTAAACATGTTCATAATTTCAAACATTGTTTTCAGCCCATTTCTCCTGATCTATTGTGGAAGAAAGGAAGCAGTTCTCGTCAGATTTGCAGCTTTCCACGGTTGTTGAATCTTTTCATAAACCGTGACAGATAGGAAACTGAACCTGGCTTATCTATACCATAGCACACTTGAAAGACATCAAAGTACTTTGGGGAAAATTATCTGACATTGTGACAGAAATAAAGCATCTCCACCCTTCTACCACTTCTAAACTTGATCCAACCCCAAAACAAACTGTAACTAATTACACTAACAGTGAATGCAAATGAGTACCTGTTTGCTGTGTTGCTCCATTTTCTTGCATTCTGATCCATTTACCGTATATGCTAACTTTTCTGCCATCGCTTAGTTTAAAGAACAAGAGGATATTTTTTTTCATAAAGAACAGTCAGACAGAAATGGCATAAATGTTGCAGAAGCAAATTACTGCTTTGAAGTTCCCAGGCCTAATAGGAATAAGCCTGAGGCAAGATTTAGACCGAGCACCCATCAATGGTAAACTTACAGACTTTGACCTGAATGGACCATACTGCATACAAATGAATACCTAACATCTTGGTAAACAGCTTTTATGAAGAAACACTTCTTTATCAAGGCAAACCACCTCAACAAAGGTGATAAAGGTCTTTGAATTCTCATGCCAGACCTAAGTTTTGTGTCAACAGAGACTTTGCGCCAAAGTTGTCCACGAAGGTCACAACAATCAATATATCACAGAGACACAATTACTTTTCAGAAATTTCGGTGCTATGTTATGTGTGAAAGAAATTATCTTTATTTTTATCATTCTTTAAATGTGTTTTATATCTTAACTCAAACTATAGTTTATAGATGACCTTTTTACCTTTTAAGCAACAGTTTTTCTGTGGTTGAATTGAAACATTCCCCAAAAAGGTTCATTATACGACACCCCTATTGAACCTTTGAACTCTGTTTTTCTGCTTTAATGTTGTAACGTTCTTCCGCTTGAATTTTTAATAAAAGGGAGCACCATTATCCACATACAGAAATTAAGCTTCCACTGGCTGAAAGTGAATCTCATTTGAAAGGGAAGTAAAATGACACTTCAGTTTCCTCACATAAGTTCAGTGTCCTGAAACTTCTTGCAGCACAGAAACTGTTTTCACACATTAGAGAAAACCTATTTTCACTTGAGCTGCAGCTCTGGGGGGTTAACAGGTCGGTTTTTGTAGCTGGTGGGGAGTGTGAGAATATCTGTGGTCTCAACAGGGACCAAGCTAGTCTCACTATTAGCTTTAATAAGCCAGAAAACATTGTTAAGCTGCTGGCAATATGCACCAAAGAAAAAATGAACAAATGTGCAGTAAATAATGGGAATAATCAAGTGATTCAAAAATGCAAACATGGCTGTAAGTGATAGAAAACAACTGAGCTTACATTAGTGTTATCAACAACACAAAATAGAAGAAAATGGTTTTACATAATGCCATAGCACAAAGCATTTTATAGGCAATATTATGCTGCTTGAAGACTAATCTTTATGCCTTTCAAACCAGGATTCCTCATACTCCAGTCTCCTCCATTACATCTGGGTGATCCTTTGCCATGTGGAGGCCAGGTCTCCTCTGACTGGTTAAAGATCTACTCCAATGAAAATGGTGTTTCCGATGTTTTGAACATGTTCTTGAGACATACAAATTACTGCAAGAAGTTACAAGCTCCCTGTTCCACTCCATTCTGATGCATCCATACTTATACACAACTATGTACGTCCTCTTTTACCCCATTCAAGCTGGTATCTAGCTCAAAACTGGATGGCTAGCTCCAATATTGCACGTCATTTTGGTGCACCAGCAAAACTAATAGATGATAGGGGCGGGGCTTACTTGGTGCCCCCCCCCACACACACACACTTAGGCTAAAAATGGAAAAATCATAATTAAAAGACAAAAGGGAACACTTCGAAAATAGAACAAAAGATGATTAGAGTGGGACTTGAACTAATATGACCAGTGACCAAACATTTAACCGTTTGTTGATAGCTATTATCTTCTCAATACAGATTAAAAAAATTACGTTGAATGTTCTTCCTAACACAACTCTATATTTATGTCAGGGGACTTGCATAGGAAGACCCAGACTTGTAGCTCCTTGTAGACTCCTTGTAGCTTCGTAGTTTAAGCAGCAGCGTGAAGGGTCTTGGCAAAAGACCCACACTGGATAAAGCTCATTGGGCCCTTGGGAAGCGAATCCAAGTTTCCCATGCTCCACTTTCTCTTGAGTTTATCTTCAATCTCAATTCAATGCAAGACAAAAGAAAATAACACCGTTTTGTGATTGTTGACATAAATATGCTTTGTGTTTTTTTTTTACAAACAGAGAGTAATACACCTTGTTGAATCTATGCGATAAAACACTGAATTAGAGTGCAGATTTGTGGGAAATCCAGCATTTTTGTCAGAGAGAAACTGTATCCACTGCTGCCTGGTTTTAATAGAATACTTTCTGGTAATCAATCAATCAAAAATTTTCCTTAAAGTCTTTTAAGTGTGAAATAATTCTTTTTAAGGAGATCAGGACCATTCACTGTGATAGTTCCTTAAACTCCATTCTATTATGCAATTCCAACAGATGAATAGAAATGCTGCATACATTAGTCTGATGAACTCCCTGATTGGGATGATTTATGCAGCAGAAAATACCTTTTTCTTATTCCCTGAAATACCAGAACATACAAAGCCCTTTTAGTCAAAGGTCTATTCCCGCTGGAACCCTCATGTGCATTACTCTACAAACTAAAAATTAGTCATAAACGTCGGTTCACATGTGCATAAGAAGCACTTTTGGACTTAACTCAATGATGCGAGAAGTTAGGAGGAGAGAAAAAAAAACAAACTTCCATGTAGATGTTCTTTAAAACTGAGTGGGCACACCGCTCCAGGAATACAGGAGGCGTGTTCATATGCCAATGGGCTGTCACACTGTGAGAGGAGAGGAAACTCAAACCTGGAGTTGCTTCTGTTCTCCGTACTTCAATCCTCAGCTGACATGAAGACGATAACATTGCCTGCATGGCCGAAACAAGGTCTTTAGAGGAGATCTCAAACTTCCTGTCAGGAGCAGATTTCGCCTGCTTCCACTGCACTCGTCTCCCTTTCACACACAAACTGAAACAGCTGGTTTTAAGCAGAACAATTATACTAACAGCAGCTCACTTATTGAACTAAGTCAATTAGTAGAAGGGTGAGCTTTTGCTAGATGTTCAGCTAATGTTTTTAAATCTTTAGACAATTTGCACTATCAGTGGTTTACACGTATGCGTATGTAAATATGTAACATAATATAAGTAAATAAACAATAATGATGTATTATTGCTTAATGTTTTTAAAGAACAACCTTTTTTTAAGGTTTTGAGAGCCTTTTTTTCCTCATATTTAAACTATATCCTCTCAAGCAGATGTTTGGATTTTTTTTTGTTTGCAGTCTACTTTATGTATGTTTAACATTTTCTTTATTTCCATGTCAAAAATAAGCCTATTTCGTATGCTCCTGATTCATGGCAATATGAATAAATAATTGCTCAGAAACACAATTTTGAGCTCAATTTTCCTTATATTTTTCTTTCATCGTGAGAAAAATGCTGCAACAACATGTTAAAGCACAATTTTCATTGGAGTAAAAAATAGAATGCATTTATACTGATAAAAAATGTAGTTTGTAACTAAAGAACAAAAGACCTATATTTTATTTACTTTGTCTGTACAATGTTCTTCTGCTTCGTGGTAAAACTAATAGGCAGAACAATATAACGATTACAACAATAATAAAAATCAATTACTAAATGTTATTTGTTTTATGTGTTGCATTAAAAAATGAATAAGGGACAGTGACTGTGTCACAAACCCAACATGATTTGAATACAGAAATACTCAGAAACGCTGTTTTATTCGTAAATTATTTTAAATATATCCTCCATTATCAGAAAAATCCACACAAGAACACACAAAAAACACGATTTTCATTGGAGTGTGTCTTTGAAGTTGAGAACATCTGACCAACATACTTTACATTGGGTCTCATTTGGAAATCCCACTGATAACAATGCTTTTAAAACCTTTTTTTTTTTTTTAAACATTTAATTTGTGAAAACCTCCATGCTGCAGGAGCTGCTATTAAAAGTGAAAATAACTTTAGTTGTATATAAGTTTTAACCTTAAAAGGAAGGCTTAGGCATCTCTGACATGAAAAGGAAAAAAAAACAACTGCTACCTTTTTGAGTGACAAGGCTCCAGTTTCACCTGCCAGGAAGCAAATAAGAAAAGCGAAGCAGTTCCTTATAGGATCTTTCTTGAGCTTAAAACTGTCACCAACAATGTGTCGTTTTTCCAAGCAGTTAGAGAAACAGCTTACTCACTGTTACTCACTGTACAACTGACTCCCTCATTGCATACACACTTTTTCAGCACCGTGATGAAGCTGGAAGACTCTGAGGATGGGCCGGAGCTAGATCGGAGTTAGATTCGAACTCCGACGACCTCGCCATCTCCAGGAAGACACATTTCATAGCGGAATTATTCAGTAGGACATTTCATAGAAAATATATGATAACGAACAGGAAGAGTTTCCTGAGGTTGCAGAGGTCGTTGCAGAGTCAGATACTATTACGCCACGGTTTGCAGCAGACCTGCAATTATTTCACCCGAGAAAACACAGCATTGGCAGCTGCACAGTTCATAGAGAAAGCATCATGGAAGACGGGTTTTAAAAATGCACTTCACTCTAAATTCTGATGAAAAGCACAAAAACACAGAGTGGGCTTTAAATGACAGAAAATATCAGCACAATCACACACGCCTACTGACACAGAGGGTGAAATGAGGCTAGCAGACCTTGATGGGGCTAACATGACACGCTGTGTCAGCATTTGTGTCGTCAATGGAGAGTGGAGCAGACACTCGGTGTAAACACACACACACACACCCACACACATGACCGACCAACAATAACTGTGAGCTGAGCAGCACTCGCTCTGAGATGCTCATCACTTCCCATTGTCCTCAGGCTGCTCCTGCTGACCTTACAGGCGTGTATGAGAACTACACCC
>BSAI01000104.1:25433551-25606019 GCA_036245035.1 Adrianichthys oophorus
CACACACACACACACACACACAAACACACACACATGCACATACTCTTGACATGAAACCCCACATGGTGACAAGCTGCAAAATGACGTCTGATATATATATATAAAAAAAAAGTTTAAAAAGTCAAGACATGACCACCTGCTCATGACACCAAATGAGATTTGTTAAACTCGTTCATGAATTACAAGGTAATTGAAATAAAATTTCTAATAAAAAAGCTTGATAAAAAGAAAGATGTCACTCTACACACACATATACAAGAAAAGGACTTGCAGTTTTATGTTCTCCTCTTTATTTGTTAAAAGCTTCTTGAGAGTGGTGAATGAAAGCAAACCTTATGAAGGTGCAAATTTCCCTGGAGAGATGTTTCTCGATCCAGGTGATCAGAATCAGGCCCAATCTCATGGATTCAGACTCGATCAAAATTGGATGTTTATTTCATGCTTTCTATTACAGATAAGCGAAGCTTTGATGCAGTTTCAATAAGGAACTAATACACTTTAATGGAGAAAAGTATGTAATATTGGTCTAGTATCTTGTGGTGAAGAGAAAACTTTTTTTTTAATACATAGATTCAGGATGCTTTGTAAATCACTTCAAGATTGAATCGTTTCCTCCTGCATCAAACTGGAATTGAATCGTAAGGTGCCTAAAAATGTCCATCCAATAAAAAAATCTGATTGGGAAAATCCTATTTCCCAGTCTGATCAAAATACAAACCAAATTCATTATAGCTTGTGCTTTATTTTTATAATGTCAGTAGAAAACACACAATGTGGTCATTCTTTGTAATTCTGAACAAATATGATAAATATGAGATGACATCATATAATATGAAATATGATAAAAGAATTAGTTCTTCATATTTTAAGTCTATTTTAACAATCCTCTTCATTTTTTAGATGATGTGCTTCAGAGATAAAGAGACTGTTTATTGTTTTTATGTGTTAAAGCATTATTTTAGGCCCATTATCACATTAATACACCTTTCTTCAGTGAATTTTCTGTACATTAAAAGATTTTGGTCTTCTTCTCAGGGGATCAATGGAGTACCTGAAGCACGCGGCATAATTTACTGTCCGGCTTGCTTTGATGTCTGGTTTGCAGGCAGAGCCATTACGGCTTCAGCTGTCAACATAAGCTGCTACAGGATGCTATTTTCATAAACACGGCGGCAGGTGCTCCCACTCAGCCATCTCTCTGTGCTGCATACAGAGTAAAAGTGTTCACTGCAATGTGACTACGCAGCCTCCAGTCAAATCCTCCAGCTAGAAACAGACCCACACTGAAAGACTATATGTAAATCTCTTTGATGCAATTTGAATAAAAACGAAAAGACTAAAAGATGGCACTGACTGACAGACTTTAGGAAAAGAATAGCAAGCGGGAGGAAAGGAAACAAGATGTTTGCAGCGGAGAAACATGACAAGTGTGCCAACATGGTGACAGGAAGGGGAGAAGTAAGAAGAAAAGATGTAAAACAGACACTTGAGAGGTTCAGATGCAGAAAATGAAAGAAGCACACACAAGGAAAGGAGAAAGAAAGACAGGAGATCAGGAAATAAGAGGGAAAAAAGGAGTTCTGGACTTGACACAAGGGGAGAGATTATATGAAAATGAATGATGGAGGAGAGGAGAGGAGATGGGAGCATGTTGGCCTGAGAAAAGCTTCCAGATGTTTCTCAATGCAGCTAATCTGCATCTTAATAAGTGAGCAGGAAACTAATCAACTCATACAGTTCTGCCTGTCAGTCTTCTTCTTCATCTTCTTCACACACACAAACACACAATCATAACACACACTTAGAGGCATCAGGCGGCCCCTCCCGCCCTGTCTCCTATCGCCCATCGTTTTATCCTTCTTTCTAATTCTGGAGTTTACGACTTCTCCCATCTCCTGCCTCTTCAGCAGTAATCATCCTTCCATCTGTCCACCAAGTCTTCCTTCGCCTCTTACAGCTTAATGTGGATCCACTTTGCTTTGTGTGAAAGCTGACAGTTGTGCACGTCTTTGCTAACAGCCTGGAACAACCCGACCGCATCGGGAACATTTCTTTAGTAAGCGGGTCATAAAACCTGCACCTTGTCAGTGATTTCACTAAATACAAAACAGAATTCTTCAGAAAGACTACATGCAATTTATTTTACTACTAAAAAGTTACAAACAAAAAAAAAAAAAGCTGAGCGATTACTGGTTTGTACACCACTTGTACTTTTACTGCAGTATCTCAGTTTGTTTCCATGCAGAGGCCTTTGGCACACTCGAAACTGATGCAATGTATAGCGATCGCAGCTGTCATGCTTCAGGTCTGAATATATTAACAGACTGCTGACAGCAAACTGCAACCATGTCAACTAAGTGAAGCAGACAGATTTGAAACTAGGAGATGCAGTTTTGGAGGTGAACTTTGCAGCATTTGCAGTGGTGACAGGACAGTTACCGACCAAATGACAGCATCTATGCTGCCGAAATAAACATGCTTTCATCTGTACTTCTTAAACTGCACATAAACGAGCAGCGGACATGTCTTGCCTTTACCATGCAATCCTCCTAACGCTAGGGTTACAAATACAACTGCCAACGCGTGATGGGGAGGCATCGGCAGAATCTTCAAGATAAGCTGCCAGCGCCAGTTCGTTTGAAAATTGTTGGCGTGGTCATGAATGCAGATGGTGGCAGTCAGTCAGTCAATCAGGCCGGAATTATGTTATTACAAAATCGGGAGACAGCCGGTCAATGGCAGCCAGATCACCGGCCTGGGCGATCTGGGCGATGTGTTAAATGTCTCAGGACAGTGGCCGTTTATATCAAGTGCCACCAGCTAACTGGTAGCCCAGGGTCTGTAAAAAGTGGGCCATCAGGACCACTGGTCATTCGCAACTCATATTTTGAGCACACAGTCTAATCTCTTCAATTTACACATTTTTGACAACGTGCCTCCCAAGAAAGCACAATATTCTTCATATTCTTCTTGGGATCAATTCGTAGGTCTCTGAGTCACCGTGGTGTTATCAACACCATGATGAGTTTTGTGCAGCATCAATGCCATCTCCCCATTTGGACCCACGGTGGCCGGGATTGCCAAGTTGACGACTGGTCATCGCCGGACATGTCAACAGCCTTCATCGAGTGCCATTGAGGTTGAAGAAAAACTTGCATTTAGGTCACCACGGTGTGTCGTTTTGGGATATGTGACTGCAGTCTTATATGTTTATGGGAACACACACAAAAATAAAACACAAACTATTTCCATTTGTGATCCATTCATGAATATTACTATCATCTCTACTTTGTTTTATACCCTGTAATTCAGCTGTTTCTGCTTTAGTCTATATTTTACTTGTGTATTTGTCCATCTTTTGTTTATTTATTTTACATTTTTTTGGTGATACAGAACTAGGAGAGGAATCCCACTACTTTAAGGCTTATTTCGCTTTTAGGAATTGCAAGATCTGGACAAGCAACACCGTTTACAAAATGAGACAGAGCTGACTGCAGTTTTGCTGCATTTTTCTATATGATCTTTAGGTTTATGGTAAAAATAAATATTTTCTTTGCATTTGTCTGTTTGAGCAGCAACATCAAAGCCAGAAACTCAAAGATGAAGAACAAATTGATAAAATAAAAAAACTGTGTGTGCTCTGAATTCCTCTGGAGCTGACTGAGCAAAAAGAATGGTGCATCATGCAGCTGCACTGCTTTTAAATATTTAAGAACAGGTTCTTTTTTATTGTGTGAATACAGTTTCCTGTAACGATAACAACTAAGTAAAACACTTTTAAATGCCTATATATTTACACATTGTCTATTCAATATAAATGCTAGTTCTAATAAACATAAAGCTCTTTCCTACTGCAGTAACACTTTGATTTTTCTTTACAAAAGGGTTTATAAAAATTGTAGAGAAATATACAGGGTACATTCTTTTTTTATGGAGTCTGGCTTTAGGTAAACTGAACAGTGAAACATGACAATTCACAGTCACAAGTGTACAAGGGAAAATATCAAAACACATTTTAGTCCTATGAGGACACAAAAAAAAAAAACTGACCAGAAAATAAAAAACAAAAACCCTTTCAGAGCTGTCATCCATTTTTGACGTTCTTCTGTGTTTGTTTAAAGTTTGCTTCATTTTTTTAAACTTTTAGGCCAAACTTAGACAACCTTTATTCTTATCTTCCAACACAACTATCACAATTTGTGTTACCTTTTATGTGAAACTGAAAATATGGAAACATAACAATTGTAATATTATGACTTGTTTTGATCAACTCGATGTTCGATGTTCTTTTGTGCTCAATATGTTTTAAAAAATTGTCGGTGCATGATTGTAGTTTATTCAAAAGTTTATGAAAAAAAGCTACTTTTATCCACCCACAGCTGAAAACTAGAGATGATTTTACTGCAGCATCCCATGCTGTTAATGCTGGGATAGCTGGATGGTAGGGCACAGAGTTCAGAGATTTTGACTGACTGCAGGAGGATCTCTGAAGCTCAGATTGAATCTGTTGCACAGTGTGTCTGTTTTTGCTCAAACTTCCCAGACAAATCAAGCGTCCAAAGCACGCTGTACACCAAACAAAGCCTTTTTTTTTTTGCTTGGATACTAAAGATAAGAGATGGATGACAACTTTTTAGGCAGAGTATAGGATGGAATGCAAGCTCTGTGTCTGTTGTTCTTTGAATGATGATAATGATGTTTTTCACATATTCCTGTGGGTTTTTTTCTGACAATGGAGGACACGTGTGAGTGTTTTTTTATTCAAATTGTTGTGAATCAGGAGTAGACAAAAAAATGCTGTTTAAAGACCCTCCAATGAAAATTGTGTTTTAAAAATGTTATTTAGCATTTTCCTCATGATGGAAGATATAAATAAAAGATTTTAAGATCAAAACTGCATTTCAAAGAATTTCTTCATTCATATCGCGTTGAATCAAATGATGAACCATTTTTAATCGATCTAAGCTTAATAGATCGACAATCGCTCAATAAAAGTAAAGATCGATCGTACGCATTAGGCTAAAGTCTATACAAATTCTATACAAATATGTCGAAATGCAAAAAATCTTGTAAATTCAAAATAGAATTGAATTAAGGGCCTCAAAAGAATACAAAAAAACCCGCCAGCCCTAATCAGGAGCAGATGAAAACAAATGGATTGAAAAAGCTCAGGTTTGCGACACAGCAACTGTGACGGGCGGGACAAAATCTCCCATTCTTACGCATCCATTTTCTGATCCATCCAAACTGTACTCCTGGATTGCTCTGATATTGCTTGCTGTTTTTAGCTAATGTCAGCTTGGGCTTGTGAAGTGATATAAGCTAGAGGGGAGAGAGAGAAAAACAAAGGGTTGATGAGAAATTTACCAAGGCCAACTTTTGCTATCTTCTACAGTCCTGCCTACAACTCAGAGGTGAATTTCTAAGGAGCCCCTGCTGCTCTGCAGAAAATGTGTCTTAAAAAACGAGACTTTTTGATTTTGGCTAAGAACTGCATAATAATAATTAAAAAACCACTGGGAACACTTTTACAAAAGAATTTAATTAAAGGGGCCTTTAAACAGAGAGTTCTTGGCAACAGGGAGGGGAAGAGGGGTGTGGTTGCTCTGCACCAACTCAGAGGCAAATTTCTTATCATTGAATACTGTTCTGCAGAAACTATGTCCTAGAAAAAGACACAGGTTTTTAGATTTAGGCTAAAAACAGCATAAAAATAATTAAAAGACCACTGGGAACGCTTTGAAAATACATTAAAAGATGCTCAGAGTGGAAGTTTAAGGTTACAATCACCTTCTGCTTTCTTACGAGGTTTGAAAATCAACTGCAGCAATACAATTAGTAACAAACAAAATAAAAACTTTATGAAAATGTTTCCACGGCACCAGCCTTATGAGACTTTATTTACAGTCACAGAATGATTTCCTAACTCTGCTTTTTATCGATTTACTCCAAAGTCTCTTGCCTGGTTATAAATATTACAAGCTCAACAGAAACAACTCCACAGGTTTGATGGGATCCACGTGTGAAGAGGTACTGCAAGTCAGGTGTGTGTGGAGGGATAAGATGTCAGAGCTGATTCCGGTGATCTCAGGGGAAACAACCCGGCGAGAGTCCTGGCCTCAATCAGGACAAAAAAAAAAGCTGGCTTCTGAGGTGTGTGAAAGGAACGTGTGATGGGTTTATCCCGTAGAGTCCATGAGCACCGCGGGATCGCTGCCTCGGCTCCCAACCTACACGCACACACATGCTTGCACACAGTCGGCCCGACACAAAGTCAATCTTCCAGCGAGTGTTGTTCGATAATGCGCAGCGGAGGGCTGAAGGATGTCATCTCGAGAAAATAGGATTTCATGTTACAGAGCAGAAAACTGTCTACAAGACTCTCCACCTGCGTGTTATAAAGTTCACACTCTCAGTCGCATTTATTTAGGTTTAACACCATTAGTAATACTATGTACAGGTTGCTGAGAAAAATGGTAAATAAACTATTACCCCCTCAGGGGCTGTAGGGGAGGGGCATAGGTCTGCATTTCAGCTTACATTCGAAGGTGAGAGGAGAGAATTGTTCTGACGTTTACTATTCTGCAGTTGTTAGTGAAAATACAACACGTATGAAATATTAACACTCAATAACGTAATAAGTGAAGTCCAACATAGAGGATTATGGGAGCTGATGGTGTTTGCATCAATGCGGGGAGAGAAAGAGAGACCTGTTGTGGGTCTAACGCTGTGTACCATGTTTGAAGTGCTGCAGTGAGACAGGACATGGATACCGAAAAGAACAGCAGCGACGGCACCAAAGGAATTTGTGAGGAGGATGAGGAAAGAAGGCATGTCAAGGTCACAAAGGATGACTAAAAATGTTGTTTTATTTTGCTAACTTCATTCACAAGATGCAACAAAAGAACCCAAACCCCTCAATTATTCCTCAATGCCCAGAGAGAATCTGCATTTTTTTCTTTTAAAATGTAGTCGCCAGCTGTTTTTTTTCCATCCCCACCTTGAGGGCTTTCCTTAACGGGCAGGAAAACAGAGAATCTGAACTTATTCTCACTTTTTATTCTTTCACTAATTAAGCAAAATCCCTCAAAACTAAACATTCTACTGAAAAGCAATATCTTAAAAGTATATTTAAAAGTAAGAACATCAGCAAAAGAGGGAAGAATGGACTGATTACAACATAAAGGAAGATTATCAGGAAAAATCTTGTAGTTTGAGTTTCTTTAACATCACATTTAACAGAAAAATGCATTGAAAACCACTATGACCAGCAGATTTGGTTTAGCTCTCAAGCCCATTGAGACTACTGTATTGTGATAAATAAAATTGGTATATAAATAAAATTAATTTGAACTGAACTGAATCCAACCACCAGGTAACATCAGGTAGCTGAACAGGTTTGGAGGACAATGAGTTTTGGCCAGAAATAAAAAACAAACAAACAAACAAACAAGAAAACACAGCTTGTTCTGTGAAAATGTTAAATATTGATAGTGCCTGCAATGCACTAACACCTTCACACATTCCACCAGCAGAAATTTGTGCAAGCTAGCCATGCCAAATTTTTCCAGGTAAAGCAGACGAGTGCAAACGGTGAGAAACAGGAAGACAGGTAAAAAAGCTTCTGGTGTTTGCACATTTTTAAGGATAAGATTGCTTTTCTTTTCTTTTAAGTTTTCAAATAATGTATCAGATCAAAGTTGAACTATGAAACATAAAAGTCTAACTTAAACTGTATTCATGCCAAATTTGTAAAAAATATTGAAGCACATAATAAACCAAAAGGAAAACAAAACAAAACACAAATGCATGATTTTTGTGAACAGCCGCTGAACCTAACCTTCATTATATGAACAAACAGTGACAAAAAAAAAGCACAAAAAAGATTTTTGACCAAAAGTTACAAAAAAAATATATGTAAGAGAAGATAACGTATAAAGGCCAAAAACAGTAAAACAATGAAAGCTACAGTCAATGTCATCTATTGAAAGGATTAATAAAAATAATGAGATGACCTGATGAAAAATAAAAAGTATCTATGTTATCAAAATCTAAACCTAAGCCACGGTTGAATAAATAGCTTTACACTGGAGAAGCATTTTGATTTAAACTGAAATTTAACAAACAGCTCGAATGATCACTTTACCACCAACAGAGTGGTTCCAAAGCTGAAAAACCAAAGTCTATAACACATGATAGTTATCAACATCTGCTGTAGAGGCTGGAAAAACAGTTGTGTGTGCTCAGCCTGAACAATGCTAACTTGAAAAGTGTGCTTTCTGTGATGGGGAAGATGCTCCATTATTACATGTAAAGAAACCAGTTAAGCTGTAGGAACGAATCACTTACCCATCACTTTTACAAAATACGCATCAGCTTCAAAATTGTTCTTCAAGGCATGGATGACCGGATCCGTCTGGCCCTCTGGTCGACTCAGAACCAGCATGTCTAAAATACCCTGTCGGAAAAACACAAGGACAATGATTTTCAAGCTTGGGCGGTAAAATTAAAAGCAAAGCAAACTCAACAGACAATGGTAAAATCACACTGGGGAATGTAATATAAAGGTGTTGGGTCTGTAAACATTTAACACAACATCTGGAGAAAATTGTGTTTGTAAACTAAATAAACCCCTTCATCTTTTGTCCAAATCTTTTATATATAGAAAAATAATATAAAACTATCTCGTTGATGTCAGTTTCATCAGGAGCCTCACAGATAATTCTCTTTTTCCACTTTGGGAATTAAAAAACAAAAAAAAATAAATAAACATGTTAACAGCCAGAGATTAATTCAATTTTCCTCTCCATCTGGCACAATCATGTAAGTTTATGTAGCTGTGTAAGTTCATCGGCACGGTTAGCAGAACAGCGCAAAGTGGATAACACAAAAAAAGACAAAATAAACTGAATGAACTGACATTTGTTGAGCCGTGTTCATCCAAGCTTTGCCTTCATTTGTGAGTTTATGGAGTAAACTGCTGTGAAAGCAACTTTTCACAATAAAATGCATGGTCAAACAGTTGTTTACTGTATTACTATTGATTGATGTATTGTTTAAGGCTGATGATGAATATTTGTTTGATTTTTTTTGTTTTATCTCTTTCTGTTAGCGATACTCAAGTGTTAACCCTTCAGTTCAGTGTTGGCATTCTTTTCACAACCTTAATTCTTCAACTGTTTAAGGAATTGATGTCGTTCCAGCGGATTCTGAAGCAGAGAAAAGCAGTTATGTCAGTGTCTAATCAAACCATTTTGGAACTCCAATGAAAATTTGTGAGTTTACCGTGGCAACATTATGCAACCCCTATTGTAACGCATTAATGAATCAATGGTTAAATCCAGTCTTTTGGCCACATGCTCAGAGGTTGGAATATTTTTAATCACTTTTTTCATGACGCTCTTTTGGAGACAATAGCTGGAAATTAGACTTAGACAGTACTCCATCACATTTATGCCCATTAAACCTCTATGAAATGTTCATTATGATGTCCTGTGTCCAAAGACATCTCAAATAAAGCATCATAATTACTCACATCCTCATAGATGTCAAAGAAAGTCGCCATGACTGCGTTTTGGATGGCTCCCAGATCACTTTGGTCCCAGTGGATGTGGAAGGTGCGGCCGACGCTGCTGCAGCCGGGGCTCGTGCAGGGAACATTTTCCAAAAGGAAGGCGCGCTGACCGCTGGGAGACACACAGAAAATACACTTTTATGATCTCCGGCACAGTGATGTCGCCACATGACATTTCATGAAGAGGAGGGAGTTTGATTATCAGATTATTCTGACAGTTTATGACCTAGGCCATACCTACTGACAGCTTAATCGCTTCTCATTTACTTTTAACAATCTGTGCCCGTGGTTGGGCAGCAATGGCTTCGATTTAAGAGAAAAAAAAAATTGATGGAAAGATAATATATTCTTGGAAGTTGCCTATTTATATCCCATTATATGTATACAAAAATTGAGAAATTGTCCAGCAAACGGTGTGGTGATTTGATGGAGGGGTGGACCAAGCATACAGATCGGTCTGGGTTCTGTAGTTTAAATGAAAACATACAGCTACATCTAAAATGTGCGGTGAAGTGGAAATTACATCAACAAATCACTCAACACAAAAACATATCAAAGATCAAAATAAAAAATCGAAGTAAAGACTAAAAAAACAATACATTTAAGAAATCAAAACAAAATACCAGAAACCAAAACGTAAAAAAAAAAAAAACTTTTTGGAAAACAAAAGTAATTTCCAGAAATCAAAATGAAACAAAACAAGATAGGTATGATGGGACATCACTGACTGGATGATGATGTTTCTATTTTCAAGAAGAGGGAAGGATGTTTTTCCCCAACTTTTTAATACATTGATGCGAAAACACAATTTAAAAAAATAAAATAAAATAATCTACACATTTATAAGTTAGAAATAGCCTATCAAAAAATCTGGGTTTGTGAAAAAAATTTAAAAATTCTCAAAAAAAGTGAACTAAGGTCTGAAAATGCAAAAACTGGAAATGTTTATGACAGCAGCTTTGGAAAAAATAAAGAATAAAAGAAGTTGTCTTACTTTTCTGCTTGACCAGGAAAAGCACATTTTGTTTTGGACTGTATTACATCTGCTGTTGTGACAACACCTTGAACGTGGCCTCTTTTTGGAGACACAGACAAACTGCAACTGATTTAGCAAAGCTGAAATAAATCTCTCCCCCTGTCACCTTTTTTTCCCACCCCACCTCTCTCCCTGCACTTTATGCGCTCAGACTTTGTCACCACGTCTTGACTCACTGAAGAGACTGAATTCCCCCCTTTTCTCCCCTAACGTGTCTGCTTTGGAGATGTCTCTGTCTGTACCTGTTATTAGATCTCAACGCTAAAAAACGCTTACAGGCTAAAAATAAAGTATTTGTCAAAGCCATCTCGGTGTCAGGGTTTTAAATGACTCCCCCCCCAGTGAGTCAATGAATGAGTCTGGGGAGTGAAGGTGAAGGCACAACACAAGCCGGGACATCTGTCATCTGCAATGTTTCAGGAACTTTAAAGACTGCGCGAGTGCCCTATTTAGAGCATTTTCAACAACACAAAACAACAACAAAAAAATAGATTCAGAAAAAGGAACACACAACGAGAAAATGTAAAAAATAAAAAAACTGCCAACAGTGCTTTTTATGTGTTATTTTATCCTTTTCATTCTGCACATTTTTTACAAATATTATTAGTAAATGCAAAGAGAAGTTTATACATCTGAATACAATAATTTAAAAAGGGCAAAAACTGTAGAATCTGCCTTGATTTAAGTAAAGAAAGTTTTGATATCTTTAAAACATGAATAGACCCAGAAGTCTGGACAATATCAGAGCCACTGAAATAATACATAATCAAATCAGGAAAAACAAAAACAATTCTAAAAAGATACTTGCATGTCTTTTAAATGATAGAAGGCACGAGGTGCTGACTTTTACCAGTCTAGAAATGCTGAAAGAGACAATTCCAAAACTTTGGGACTCAAATAGAACCCATTAATGGTGGAAATATGGAACGGTGGAACACCTTAATCAGGAGTGTCCAACCAATGAAAATGACTCCAAGAACACAGCAAGAATTTATCCAAGAGGTCTTCAAGAAGATAGACTTTCAGACAAAAATGGATCACTGGTATGACTTAGATGGCCTATACCATGCTTTTATTCCAATTTATGTATTCCAAAAATGTGGCGTCTATTGGAGACAAGCGTTTATTCCACCACAGACAGAATGGTGATGGAGAATGGGTTCATTTCGTGGTGAAATTTGGTCACAAAATGCAGACAACAGCACCAGATGCACATTTCAGGATGATTTAATTGATGAGAACATTGTATCCTGTTCTGATAGGACTGGCTGTGAATGTTTCTTTTCTCTTTGAAGCGTCATCAGTCTCTCTATCAAAAATCCTCTTCGCTTTCATGCAGATCATTTTCCTGGAAACAGGCGCACCTTTCCATCTTTGCTCAATAATCCATGTTCAAATCAGTTCTTCTAATTCGGCGCTTGATTCCTTTGTACCTCTACCAGGAAATTGTTTGTTTAGCTCCTTTTCTCAAGCCATCTTCTCCATCACCCATCAGCTTGCGCCATTCCTGGATATGTCTAGGATCCATCCCAAGATTCCTCACCAGAGTGCTCTTTGGCGTATGCCCCCGGAGGAAAATTAAACTCTAAATCGAATGAGTATTTCTGGGTTATCCCTACACTGGATCACAACACACTGGCCTCTGCATGACTGTGCCCGAGTGTGCACGACTCAGAAAGATCTGGATTCTCCTCAAACTTCTATTTAAATACTCTGGAAGTTTTATTTGTTTTTTTATGAAGTCAAACCAACATACATTTTCGATAAAAAAAAACACAACAATAAAGCAAGCTGGTGGTAGTCTTATGGTATGGGCTGATAACTTCATTTAGCAACTTGTTTTACCATCAAATTCTGAAGGAGAATGTCTGACCATCAGTTCCTAAAGACCCACTTCAATGAAAATAGTCTTTTTTGAGTTTTTAACATGTTCTTGTAGCATTTTTCTCATGAAACAGGATCTATGTAAAATAAATGAAATCAAAACCTTCTGAGTATTTCTTGATTCAAATCGCGTTGGATCAGAAAATCAGAAGCTTGAAAAAGCTCTGGCGCAGTTTCTTAAATAGGCGTGCCAAAGTCTTCTTTCCTCCCTGCGCGCACCCTGGCCCGCTCATGCTTAGGTGTGAGAAATGATAAGGTTCAACAATCATGCTGGAGCAAATTGCAATTCTGGCTCAGAACTGTATAGCTGGACTGATCCATTATTTTTGCATTGCTACTGCTAGCTTGAGACTATTAGCTTGCGCGTGAGCGTGCAAACAGAGCTCTCAGCGATGGGGAGGAAGCCAGGTTGCTCCAAGCCAACAGTCCCACCAACAAACCAGAATTATATTTCTGATAAACTACTGCTGCTGGGCATAAAATGTTTTTTTTTAAAAAAGACAGTCTTTTTGATTTTGTCTAAAAACTGCACAGTCATAATTAAAGACTACTGAGAATGATTTTACAAAAGAAAAAAATAGGGTTGGAGCAAAAAAAAAAAAGGGTTAAATCAGACAATTCTTGACATTCTTGACAATCTTCACATTTCTTGAGATACAACACTGCCCATTTAAAAAAATATTTTCAGTAAATTTATGATTTTTTTTCTTAATGTAGGGAATATTCTACAATAGATTTCATAGCAAAACGATAGCAAGAATTTTTTATTTAGATTTTCAGAATTCTTCCTCTTTACCATCTAATATGAACATGTCTTATTTTGGCATTTATCCACTGGTAAACTTTTAAACACATTTAAACACTCTAAAAAACATTCTAAAATAATTTTTAAAAAGCCGTTTTTTCTTTGGAACCTTAAGACATTAAAGTGTAACCTTCTTCACAGACATAAAGGTCTACGAGTCACTTTCCAAACCCTAACCTGTTGCTTTGTATTTGTGCATCTGTTACATCTTTAAAAACAAAACCTGATCTGGCTGCAGAAGCTTTTCTCTGATGCTCATCTGTTTCTGCCTGCATTAAAATAGAGTGAGGTGTCCGTTTAAATGAGCTGCTGTTTCTGACTCAATGCATCTTTGTGAGCTTAGAGGTTGTGTCTGTTGTGTGTGTCTGGGGGGGGGGTGAGAGGGGGGCTTCTGAAAGAAATTAAATTACTTTGCTTGTGATCATTCACCAACTAACAGGAGGTTTGTTTCAAGGTCATTCTGTGTAATCCACCAGTCTGTGTCACTCACAATCCACATTAGGATTAACCTTAAGAGACTGTTGTGATAGCGCCTCTGTGGATCTACCACAGCAGATAAGAGACACCAACACTGACTGGTTCTGGATCAGATCCCCAGGACTCCAGATCCACAGAATTGTTGCATACAAGTGTGTCCAGATTTTTAGCCTGAACTCTGAAGAGCGTTTGCTTGTTTTTTCATGACCACCAGTCCTCTGTGAAACAGCAGCTTCAAAAGAGTCTCTTTCCAACTCTGCAGGGGGGGCTGGAACTGAAGGTCATGGCGAAAATCAAACACACACACCTACCAACTCACACAGGAACAACTTTTTCTGTCAAAAAAACATAATTAAAACATCACGCTCACATAATTTGATTTAAACCTCTCTTCTTCAATTTCACTGACACTTTTATGATCAATGAGGAAAAATGTGAAGAGACATTTTACAGTTCTCTTGTCCAAACCAAATATGTGAATGGGACCTAGCCATACTGGATCGGTCCGAGGCCTGGGCTAATAACGGCTGCCATCGGTGCTGTTCACAGACAATGTGCTGTTGGTAATTGGACTTCTGTTGATCGAAGGAGAGGAGGAAGGTGTGTTCGTAGGAAGAGAGAAAAGAGGATAATGTTGTCTACTTGTGTATCTGTGCACACACGAAAGTAGAACCAGTCTGCAAAAGAGTGTATCTGCCTACAGACACAAGAGCATCAACTGCACGCTACACATAAGATTAATGTGTGCAGGTAAAAATGTAAGGATAATTCAGATAAGGAATTGCTTCTACTGTAGCAAACACTTAAGATGTGTTTTTCCCCCCTAGAAGGTTGTAAATGAGTAAACATTACACACTATGATTCTGTGTGAGTATCTGTATGAGCCTGAAGCCTTTGATTACTGGAGGAGTCCTGCGTCAGTGCTGATCTGTGTGTTTTTATGAAGGGTGTCTTCCATAGCCTCCGGCTCTGCCCACCTCCTCACTAATTGAACTCTAGAGGATCAGAGGGCTGGCAGGAGCCTGACCAGATAATCAAACCCATGACCTTTTCTCTCTCATCCTCAAAAGTGCCTGGAGTCCACAGTGACACGACTAAGTCCAACTTCTCTGCGTCTGTCATCCACTGATTTTTCAAATCTGAATGATTGCCTGAACTAATAAGATCACATTCCTCTTTCTAAAACCTATCATTTCATTTTTATTTTGTTTCCTCAGAGCTGGATTTTTCTCCAGCTGGATCTGCTGTTTCAGTGTTTTGTAACACCAAAAGAGACCCTGTTAAACTCCATGCATTACTTTGACAAAGCCTGATGTGGGTGCATCAAATGAGATCTTTTCAGATGAGATGTGGACTGAAACTCACTGATGACCTCCTCAATAAACCCTCTTTCCATCTATCTTTTAGGCGCTTATTTTATTGAGTGCACATAAAAAGTGACATTTCTACGGCTGTCTTTACAAGCTTCACGAGTTACCATGAATCTTAGCTGCTCAGAATCAGCTAAAAATATTTTTTTAACACAATACACCAAATTAACATGAAAATGACACTGGAAAAATGACATTTTTTTTTAACTTGAGAACAAAAAAGTATTTATGTATTTTCCTGAAATTAATGACATTTAAAGATATTTTTTTGTGTTTGCTCATAATTTAAAACAAATCTCATTTAATTATTCAGATTTACATATAAAAATCTGTATTTTGATTTAATTATTCAATAAAATAATGCAAACTTGTGTTGTTATTCTTTATTGAAACACTGAAGTAAAGAACACTTTTTTGTCACTTAGGATTCAAATTTAAGAATAAACCCAAACACTATATTATCATGTCTCTTTGTTACATTTTGTTTGTGTGTTATTTTTTCTCACTAACAAATCCAGAAAATCTCATTCAACCTTCATTTTAGTAGTTATTGCCTTATCAGTGGCTTAGTGCTCCAGTTTCAGTCCTGAGAATAGCAGGATGTAAACTAGGGACATTTCTGGGGTTATGGGGCTTCTGCAGTTCTCTTATATATTTGGAAATTGATGCTCCCAGACTAAATGTCTTTCTAATGCATTACAACCAAAGTGGTACGACTAACTTTCTCATACAGCTTTTATGTTCTTTTATGTTTCTTTATACTCTCCGATAGTCTTTTTCAGAATTATTGGGCCACTGTTAAGTTTTTATCTTTAAATATAGTGGATTTCCTGAAGTAGTCTTGGGTTTGACGTCCTACCAGCTTGATCTGTAAATGAACTTTCAAACAGACTCTGCAGGTCTTCACAGATCTGACCGAAAGTTTTTCACACTGACAAATTTCCTTTTTTTTTAACGAGGTCTTTTTCTCAACTGCCTGCCTTCACCACCTGTTCTGCTTTCTGTCTATTATCAATTGCACCAAATCTTGTAATAAAAAGCCTGATAGGAACAAACTTGTTACATGAACTTATAATAAACTCAGCAGGAACTCTGGAGACATGTTCATAAAAGTAAGCTTTCTGTCATTTTGACACCTTGAAGACCTAAACACTTTTGTATCTGCAGAATTGTCCCAAAGAGATTCAAAAACGACAACAGACACATTTCCTTCAACTGCATATACAAGACGACAGGTGTGCTTTTAGTTCTACCAAATGTTGCACTGAAATCCGTCTTTTTTTTCCTGGATGGAGCTGCTTACTTAGAATCAAACAAAGTTCTGGAGCTGCAAATTTGAAACAGAGATTGACAGGTTTAAAGATACAAAATCATGTGCTCGGGACTTTTGTGCTTTTAGGTAACAGAGATAAATGTGAGTGTTTGCCAAACAGCCAGTGAGTTTTTACTCATTTAACAGGGTGGACGGGCAGTGTTTAGCAAACATCTACCATCCAGATCCCTGCTTTATTTTGTGAACTGGACCATTTTTCTCACTATCTAACTCTCACTAAGAATGTTTAGCTTTGGGAAATAAACAGAATTGTTTAAGGTTTATTCTGAAAGACCAGCAGCCCCTCACTTCATATACCTTCTTGTTTATAAATGATAAGATGATTTATGCCATCTAACTCAACATTTGAATTTGTACTGCCTTGACAACCACGCACACATTTGTGTTACTAGCAGTTCTGTCTGCCTGCTGCGGGGAGCTTGTGATGCATGGCTGCACTGTAGGTACAGGTTTCTTTGTTTGTGCTCTGCAGAAATGTCCTGCATGTCTGTTTCCTCACAGCAGTGTTACCTGAAGCTGCAACACAAGATGACAAGCAGTTCACAGTGAGGGTTCCCAAACGCAGCAGCTGACACAACAGCAGCAGTTCATATAAAGAGACAAGTTCTAACTTTAGTGAGCAACAGTCTGCAAATCTCAGTTTAGTGCTATAAAAAAAGAGAAAGCAAATTAAGGATCATTAAAATTATGAAAATAATTCTGTTTTATTATTACATTTGTTACAAAGACAGTTAATTTTACAGTATGTTCTCATGCCCGAAAGTTAATAATGAGAAGTGTTGGTGCTAATAAATATAAATAAAAACCTAACTAAGTGGAATCCCTTTTGCTGGTATTTATTATTTAACAAGCCCATCACGACTGCGCTGCGCGTCTGTTAATACAGTTGCACAACAAGAGCTCTGTGCTGCAAGGTGATGCATTTATGTACCAGGTCTAAGCTGGGTCACACTGCACCTGCAACGTGTGCTGGGAAAGCAACAGGCAGTCATTCAAACATGACACAGGAGCGTTCAGCTGGTACCATATTGATGGAAAGCAGCGCCTGCCTGAAGGGACTTTCAGATTCCTAGAAACAGATCTTCCCATTTCTAAATTTAGCTCAACATTAGAGTAATGACAGATTCTTAATTATCTGCTCGCTGCAAACATCCTTTTCCTTCGTGCCGCTAACGGTGCCTTTTCAACATTTTTTTTAAAAGTCCTCTGAGGTCACAGCAGAGTGCTGCAAAAAGCTGCGCAGGTCTAACATCTCATGATGCTTCACTTTTTGCTGCGGCATTAGCAAAAAAACAGAGGCACAAAAAGAGCTTCCCTGCTTCAACATACAGAGAGGGCTGGACTGTAAGTGGCATTGCCTAGCAACAGCCTGCTTCGCTCCTGGCAGCTGCTTGGTCGGGATGAATACTGATAGATGAAGGCACACACAGACACAAGCATCCACGTAAACTGGCAGTAACACTAAAAGCTAATGTGACGGAAACTATCAAAATTACAACAAAACATTAACAACATTGGGATCAGTGAGCTCTGATGGACTGAGAACATTAACAATTGCTCCACTGTCCGTGAGTGCGTTCACCATGAGGCGATCATCCAGATTTTTCAATTTCACAATCAAAAACGCTCCTTCTTTTCGAAGTGATTACAAACTTGTATTCATCAGAGAAACCCGTTTGATGAGCTCTACGATGCAGACAGCTGCTGGTCGCTGCACACGAGACTAATCTGAACATATCCATGCTGACTTCAACAACTCAAGTTCTACTCATAAGATGTTTTTTTTTTTATTGATTCAAAGGCAAATTTAATGAAATTAATTTAAGAAAAACAAACCAAATTTAGCTTTTTTGTATTTTTACAACAGCTGTAAATTAATTCTGCATAAAAAAAATTATAATTTGAAAACGCATGTTTCAAACTTGCTTTTTCTTGTATTCCATGTAATTTATTTTCTAGTTTGGCCATGTTTTACAAGTTTTCCAAACCAATTACAATTGATAATCATTTATAAATGAATGCTTAAGCCAACTTAGCTTAGAGATTGAGGAACATTGAGTTTGCAGAAAGATTTTTATGACCAATAGAGGTTGATTTAAGATCTACTCTGATAAAAATCATGTTTTTTGTGTTTTTAACGTGTTCTTGTGGCATTTTTCTGACAGTGGAAAACATTTGTAAAGAAAATTAAGCTTTAAATTGTAATTTTATGTATTTTTACGAGTATTTCTTTATTTTAGTTGTTTTAAATCAGGACCAGAGAAAAAAAAGCAGTTTGAAAAAGTGACTTTGCTTTGCTCCATTTCTGATGCAACTGTCTGATGTTCAACTGAAAATTATGAGGGTTTGGTACCACAGTGTGTTCCAGGACAGATTTTTAAACAGAAGTTTGGTGAGTAGTCATGTAAAGTTGGAACAACAAAATGAATCACTTTTAAAGCTTAAAGTCCCATTCCAATCATCTTTTAATCTACTTCAAAGTGTTCCCAGTGGTCTTTTAATCACGATTTTGCATTTTACAGCTTAAATTAAAAACAAACAAACTGTGACATAGTTTCTGCAGAGCAGCAATAGTTCATTAGAAATTCACCTCTGAGTTGTGCGTGGGACCGATGCACAAAGCAACCCCGCCCCCTTTCCCCTTGCTGTTGCTGAGAGCTCTCTGTTTACGATCTCTCCTGCTTGCTTAAAGCCCCTCACACCCCCAACCAAACACATACCGGTGCACCCAAAAAAAAAAGTGGGAGTGGAGAAAGTGTGTGTTGATGAACGTGGGGGAACAGTCATTTTTAAGGAATGGGAGCAGCTAATGCTTAGAGAGCAGATTTTAAAAGAATCCTCAGAAATGCAAGAGTGAAGAAAAATGCTGCATGCATTGAGTGTTGTTGGCAACGAATTAACATTATAACACACTTAAAAGCTCAAAAAAGTTCATTTTGTACGATACAGGCCACCTATTTGTCCACACATGCATCAGAACAGAGCAGAGCAAGGAGACCAAGCCCACCCATTTTAGAAACGTCTCAACTAAGAGCTTTTTCAAACAGCATTTTTTTAAAAATCTGCTCTGATTCATTGCAATTTAAATAGAGAAATACACAGAAATGCACTTTTAATCACCAATTTTTTTTTTTACATATCTCTTCCGTCATGAGAAAAATGCTAGAACAACATGTTAAAAACATGATTTTCACTGTAGTGGTACTTTAACTAAGACGAGGAAACTTTGAGCAGCATGGAATGTTATGCCATCAAAAAGGTGAAAGATTGACTCTGCAATGTGTGACATAATCTGTTAAACATGGAGGAGGAAGTGTGATAGTGTGGGGCTGTTTTACTGGAACCAGGATTGATGATTTGAACAGAGTGGGAGGCGGCCTAAACAAAGCTACCACATCATTCTGTTGCAACATCCCCTCTGATGTGTTTTTTTTTTGATCAGACACTTATTTTACAAGATAATGACCTGAAACTCAAATACCAGCTAAACATAAATGTAGCTCTGCCAAGTTATACCTGTGGACAAAATGGTAAACATGGAGTGGTCAACACAGTTTCAATCCCATTGATCTGGTTTGAAGTGAAATGGACAGATGAGGGAGGAAGGAACTATCTGTGCAGCGACTATTTTCAGTTTTTATATCTATAAAAGATGGCTGCTTTGATAAATTTGTAGTTTAGAGCATATTTTAATCTATAAATCAACTCCCGGACTTTTCTTTTTAATTCCAGATGCTTATTTAAACTTTCTTTCATTTCGGAGAGAAACTAGACATTAAAAACATGGGAAGTTTGAAGTGTTGTAAAAGTTTAAACAGTAATGTATTCAAGAGAAAATACACAACATTTTGAACAAATTTCAGAGTTTCCTAAAGAGAAGAAGTCCAGTTTTGTAATCTGTGGGTGAAAGCTGTTTCAAAAACTGAAAGAAAATAAAAACTAGAAATAGAAATGATCAACTTTTTTGGGGTCAAGCTAAAAAAAACAGGATGACTTGAAATTGGACGAATCAAACCTCCTTTTTGTAACACAGACAGACATTTGACAAACTGAGACCTTAAAAGTCAACTAAAAAAACTGCCTTTACATCATGCATTGACAGATTATCAGAAATTTCCAGCACAAATCTCTAAAAACGGAAATTTGATCTACTGTCACTGGAGCATTTGGTGAAAACGCTTCAACTCCGCGCTGACTGCCTGATTCATTTATGATAAGCAAATAAAATTGTACAAATTATTTATCCAGTCAGAGGTGACAAAAACTGTTTACAATTCTGCCAGAGAGAAATTAAACTTTTGGGTGAAAAAGTAAAAAAAACAGAGCAACCTTTGAACTTTGGCTTTATAGCTGAAAAAAGACTTCTGTTGGAAGGTACTTTTTTAGATTTGTGTGAACATGAGCCAAAAAAAAAAACAGGTTTTATCGTGTTTGCTGGAACGTGGGGCAAAAACATGCATTTGCTTTTGGTGATTGAGGAGAACTGCTAAGGAAGCTGCTTTTGGTAGAGGTTAACATTATTTTGTTACAGTCACACCCTCTCTGACCTGCAGCCTGAACAGTATACTGTGTACGTGTGTGACTTGAAGATGTGTTGCAACTTACTGAGGCTTGGCCTGCCACTGTATTGATTTGAGCCCTTTTTCAAAGATAATTGAAGGCGCGTTTTGAAGGGCAATAAGAGTTTCAAATTGCTGCCATCACCGATAATCAGTGGTAAGCAGCACAGACTACATAAGGATGTGCTGTCACGCAGCGTTTTGAGGTACAGAAGAAATCACTTAAGTTCAGCTGTCTCCATCTGTGACCTCATTCTGAATTCCAGAAATAGCTTTTTCGCACCTCGCACCGCTGCATGCGGCACTACATGGGATGCTCACACTGCAATACACACTCGCAGGGCAGAGCGTGACATTTAAGCCATTCCTCCTTCAACAGGGGGCTCTTATGGAATTGGGCAGGCCACTTCAGCATCAAACGCCCATAGCTAGCAGGGCGCTCCATCTCCCTCTGGGCAGTAGATGGATGGAGAGTATTTGTCTGCTCTGATTTGAGGTCTACCTGAAACCAGAGAGAAGCTGATTGCTTTCAGAGACAATAACAAACTAAAATAGTTTGGCTGTCAACCACCTCTGTGCAGCTTTATTCAATACAAAGAAGCAACATTTTGGTATGTTCTCAATGAAAGCTCCAAAAGCTTAGCAGGTGGCTGACATTTGTGTTATTTCTAGCAAGCAGTGACACATTGACAATTCAGTTTTAGCACAAAAACTAACAAATAAATAAATAAATAAAATAGTGAAAAACTGAATATATGTGTGTGTCAAGTACTTAAAAAGGAAAAACGTTTTTAGGTTTAAAACAAGAACAGATTCAAAAATGCCTTTAGTAAAATGCAAATTCTTAGTTTATTAGCCTCTATAAAATATATTTTAAAATCTGAGCTTTTCACAGCTTATTTTGGTTTTGCAATAAGGAAAAAATGAAGTCCACGATGCCGGGAAGAGTCTATATGTGCCAAACCTTGCTTTATCTGAGCAGGTAAAAGTGCAGTTACTGAGTGAACTCACTGAAGAGCAGAGGAATAGGATTTATTAACAAAGGCCCATGTTGAAAGTAAATTAGAGTTGCAGTATTACCTCTCCAAAAAAGAAAAAGTTTTACTGACGTCTTTTAGACACCATTTCCCCCACTCGCTGAGGAGAAAACAGCTGTAATGAGATCAACTGTCAGGGCTGTTGGAAAAGTTGTGAGCAAGTTATGCTGTTTAGCAGAAAAAGAAAAGTAAGGCTTGAAAGAGAATCCCTTTAATTTGGGAGGTATAAGAACCGGGTACCATATGCAATGTGGATATCTGGGTCTATAGTTAATGGTCCCAGTGGAACTGCTCTTTCTTTGGCTGTGTTCTAATTTTTCATTGGGAGAGACTATAAATATGGCTGGTTGGATAAGACATCGTTTTTGGAGCAATGTGTGGATTAAAATGAAAAAAAAAACATTAGTAATTGGTTGTGTATTGTGAAAATGAAAACCCCTAAAGTTGATTTGAGGCCTTGCTTAACAGCACAAGTTAATGTAGGTGTTCTGCAGAACAACTCTGACTTCATAAGCTGACCTATTCTGCTGCTTATGAAGCTATGACTTGATAAGGATAGTCTTTGAAGAGACGAATTAATAAAAATAAAAACAAATGAAGTAACTTTGGATGGTCACCATCATGAGAATCAACCCACAGCAGGTTCCTGGGCAAAAACAAGGAGCTCCAAATATAAGTCAGAGAGTACAGTAATGACATTTTAGCTTCTTTTGTCTAAGGTATGTGCCAATTTCAAAGTTTGCACTTATTCTAGTTTTAAAGCGTTGTTTTTAAAACAAACCTTGCCCCAGTCACTCATGGACTAGATAGCATAAACATTTCTGTAGGTCTTTAGTAGTTATTGAGAAGTTTTATGCAGTTAACTGTCTAAATTACGTTGGATTGTACATTTTGGTCTCCTGCCAGAGTTTTACCACTAACACCTCATAAAAATGTGTTGAAGGTGGAGTGGGCCCTGACCTTGTTAAGTTTCATGGTTGTGGTAGAGCGTTCGTCCTGAGACTGAAAGGTTGTACATTCAGATCCAAGGCCAAGGCTGGATTGTGGGGGGTGGGGGAAATAAACCACCAAATGGTTCCTGAGTGTGGCTCTGTCTGCAGCTCAGCGCTCCTCAGGGGATGGGTCAAATATTTTTATTATATATCACACCTTGTTTGGTCATATCCATATTGGACCTTTTCTTTTATCTTGATTTGACTAGTGTCAAAAGACGCTTGAAATTAAAGGTAATAGAAAACTGTTGCCAGTTCTATAAACCAAAACTTTGCAAGATGTGTAGCAGGAGGTGTAATTTGACTCCTATGAGACGGTTATCACAAACTTACTAAATGGGTGAGTTGTTTTTTGTTCCTTTCTCAAAAAAAGTTTAGCTTCTTTGCTTAGCAGTTTGTTTGAAAAGAGACACTAGATGGGTGCAAACGCTAAATAGAAAGATCGCTCAAAACTTTTATTGACATGCTGAAAAACGACGAGAATATGGTGGCTGAGGTGTTCAAAACTAAAGAAGAAATGCTGGACCTGAAACCCTTTGGGAAGGAAACCAGGACAGTAGTTTCATTTAGATTAAAGTTTTGAGGTATGGGCCATTTCTGGGAAGTTTTCCAAAGATGTTTAAATTTTGAGGAGAAGCAAAGGATAGTGGATGAAACATTTTTGGGGGGATTATAATTGAAATCAAGGTCTCCATCAAAAGCATCACACAAAGGAGGGTAGTGGTCAATTACTGCTCCACTATTAGATATTTTATATATTAGATATAAATAACCTTTTCCTAATAAACATCATTTTCTATACAATACATATGGTAAATATTTAAAGATTTTGATATAATGTTCCAAACGTATTCTAATTTCTTAGCACACCTCTACTTGCACAACACTGGCAGACTCTAATTAAATGCCATACGCTCCCTTGACAGGTTTTCAGAAAGCACAGCCTAAAATTTTACTCTTCAGCACAGCCCTGCCCACAAATCCCCCTATCTGCACAGAGCTACCGTGTTGGTAGAGGAAATAATGAACCCCTAATGCTGAGGAAGAAAGCAATAATGACAATCCTTTCCCATCTAACCCTTCTCCAGGGTTAGATGCATTTTAATTTCTAGACAAATGAAAAATGACATGTGGAAGTCAAATGGGAGTCTGCATTTCTTTCTGTTTACTTACTGGTTCATTGCACATCTGCATTAATCTCATCCTTGAGAGTCTTTCTCTGGAATTAGCAGAAGCTGCGCCAGAACAAAAAAGATAAAACTGCATGACAGAGTACACAATCTTTTATAGGATCACTGTAAAGCGCATTTATTACCTGCCATTAGCAATTTTATTGTTATAGGGGAATCAAACTGTATCCTAAATTAATCATGGACTCAGTCTGACCAGCTGTGAAAGCAGAGCAGACCTATATCACAGCCATTGATCAAGCATGAGGTAACCAGTTAACTGCAGCTGTGGAGATGCTCAACACATCCACTGACAGGAAGTGGCAACAATTTAGCTGTTTTTTTTTTTTTTAGTTTCAATGAATGCAGTAATTTTGTTTTTGATGAGTTTCAATGCTTTGAACGCTGACTGGTGAATATATTCTGAGGATCGTATCCAACAGTGTATCCTGATTGCAGCAGCATCCAAACTGACTTTACACCCAGAGTCAAGGTTTCCTTTTAGCTCCTTTTTCCCAATAGTTCAGAGCTTTTTTTTTTTTTTTTTGTCTTTTTCTAAAGAACTGGCTTTTTTCTACTTTTGGGTCCAGACACTCGTGAGCTCAATCCCAGAGAGGGCTGTAAAGTCTCACAATGTAATTATTTCTTTAGAAGTGGGAATGAAGAAAGACCTTTTGTGTTAATGCTAAAATGGTGGAATCCATTTAAAATCATTTCCATTGATTTTCACTGAAATATCACCCAGATTTTCTCACAAATCTGCTCAGACTCACTACATGAAAAGCCTTTTCTTGATCCGATTTAAACAACTCAATATCAAAATAAAATAATAACTTTTCTACAGAACACCCAGGAATTGAGAAACGTGATTCAACTGCAGGAACCCAAAAAGTATTTTTTTAAAATGCTCAATGGCATCTGAAAGTGAGAGCACGAACAACACCACCACAAGATTTCTGTGTGTGGAAGAATCACAGAGAACGGTTGTGCTTCGTTCTGCCCGTCTGTCGCTGCTCACAAGAATTTTAAGGAGGTGATTGTGCCATCCTGTCAGTCTCAAAAGGCCAAAAAAATAAATCTGTTGTGAAAAACAGAATGGCTCTAATTTTGACACCCATTGTGTTGCCGTAGCAACAATTGTTTGTACTCACGATCACAGAAGAGAGGTAATTGGGAGCGGAGTAGATCTACTTGCATCTACTCGTCCAGAAGATCTGCTGCAGAATCTAAACTTTCTGCACTTTGCCACTAAATAAAAATGGCAGAAAAAATTTGAGAATTCCTACATTAAAAATGGGAATTAGTCAGGAATTTCATTTATGTTGAGATAAACATCTCAAATACAGGTTTCAGACTGAAAGATCGGTCTAATGGGATTGCAGACAAACAGGGTAAGCAAATTACCACTTCATTAAGTCTTTAGAGTGAAGCCATGACACTGTTGCAGCCCAATTAAAGTAATTTCTATTAACAGAAGACTGTTGCATTTCTGGGTGACAACTGTTATAATTGTTGGCTCAACATATAAGCGGAACATTCTCTCTCTGCGTGGGTGTGTGCTCGCCAGATTTTTGTGCAGTTGTGGGATTATATGGACATCCAAGCAGCTTCCATCCCTTCAGCAGATGAAATGAGAACAACAGTCCAATAGAATGAGTTCAAATAACTTTCATTTCCCTCACTAAACAGGAAAAATATCAGTTTTTGAATCATCTTTGACAACCTACAGCATATGAAAAGCTCTGACCAGGATTGTGCAATCTTTCTGGTTGGTTGAAAAAAAGATTCATGTGGTTCTTCTGTTTGATTGTCCTACACACTGAAGTCTTGAATGGACCAAACTGTATGGGAACACCATGCAGCTGCTGTTTAAGGCTGCTTTTGCTCAAGAGAACTCTGACCAAGAAAGGGGAAAAAGGCAAAAGAATAAAAACAAAAAAGGTTTGTGATTCGACCGAAAGTCGGATGTCGTCTCCTGATCAGGATTGGACATAATGTATCGAGATCGGCAGATACTCAGAATCAAATGACTTGGAATTGGATTGGGCCCAAAAAGCCTGATAGGGGCGTCCCGACTGACAAGTGCCAATTATTAATAAAGAAAAGTATGTATTTAGTGTAATATAAATCAACACAATAACTTTAGCGGCTTTGATCATAAAAATCATGGCTGAAGTTCTTGTTGTCCCTCTTCGATCCTCTTTTGATCTTTTTTGAAAGCGTTTGCAGAGTTCTTTTTTTTTTTTACATGATTTTGTTGTTTTTAGCCAAAACCAAAATCCTGTGTTGTTTTCTAGGACGTAGTTTCTGCAGAGCGCCAGTAGTTCATTCGAAATTTGGCTCTGACTTGTGGGTTAAAAACATCAGAAACTCAATTTTCATTGGAGTGGGTCTTCAAATTGTAGAGACAGCATAAGAAAATAAACTGCCGGTTTTTTAAAGGGAGAACATGAAATGTGGCTGTGTTGGTGGAGTCAAACACAAGTTTACAAACTCTGGTCATACCTGATGAAAGGCTGGAAAAACATCTTAAGATACTAAATTGTACAAAAATATGTTCAATTTAACTTTTCTTTTCAACGGGAGTCAGAGATGCACCACAGATGTTAAGAGTCATTTACACCCCCACATGGAAGAAAAGCTGGGGATCTAAAGTGACTCTCCAGAGAAGCCTACACGGAGTCATCACCTTTACTTTTATTCCTGGCAGTTTAAACACTTTCACCAGCATGTTGACCGGTTTAATATAAACTAATCTCGAAAGTGAGCCGCTTCAAGAGATAGAATAGAATAGAATAGAATAGAATAAAACAGTACTGATCCTACAACAAAGAAATTGTCTTGTTACCATTGCTCTATTTGAAAAAGAAGATAATAAATGACAAAAATAGAAAAATACACACTAAAAATGTTAAAAACAGCATTATGTGTCCTGCTGCTATGGGGTGTCCAGTAGTTGATGGGAGGAAATATCTGTGAGCACTTCAGGATGATCTCTAAAGAACTCAGAGAACTCTTCTTCTTCCACATACATTTTTGAGATTAAATTTTATTTCTCACAAGTTCACTCTTGAAATAAATAACCCCAAAGACCTGCGGCAATGACCTGCAGACACACAACACCAATGTAAAGTCTCAATGTCGAGGTTCAAAAAAATGCAAAAAAAAAAAAAAAAAAAGCAACACAGCTGTATTTTAGAATGACAATGTGAGAGAATGAATACCTTAATCTATAGTGTTAGGAGTAACACGACATATCACATCTATCTTAAATTTAATAATATATAAAAAATGAATTACAATCTAACTTTTGCTTTAGATCACAATCCTTTCCCCACTTTTTTGTTGCTTTCTTGCAAAATTTAGATGACAAAATAAAAATGATTCCACATGTGCTGAACTAAAATGCCTCAAATGTGTTATTTCTAAAAAAAATTGTAATTGCTTTTTAACATGCTTTAAGATTAACATGTTTGTTTCTCTCTTTATGAAACTCAGTTCAGGCAAAAGAAGTGAACCGTTCTTGAATAACATGAAAAAAATCAACATAACTATTTTCACATTAGTGGTAAATGATGCCTTGAATTCATTTCAATTTAGTATCTTTAGTTAGAAATCCTAATTCATTATCAAATGTGGTTCTATTCTATCAGACTTTACTAAAAGACATCCATAGGCACATAAAACAGAAAACATAAAGTAGAAAGAATCTATTTTGGCATTAAATGTCAATAAATAAAAATCATAGCAAATTCATAGCCAAATAAATGTGTTTGAAAAATTATTAACAAACCTGATTTGTGGTTTGAGAGAAAAAATGTATCCAAATAAATAAAAGTTTAATTAATAGTTAAAAAAAAGTTCAACTTTGACACTTTAGTGTTCTGTTCCACAGACAGACTGATGAGGTTTTTTGTCCCTCGTGCAATAAGACAGTCCAACTCCCTGACTGAACATCAGAAGAGAACCTCAATGAATTTTTATTTTTTAATATTTTATGCTTTTATTCTGTTAGGTTTTGATATCTGTATATTTGATGCATTTATTGTGTTATAAATAAATAGTTTTACTATTTTTAACTAACAGATTTTAATTGTTTTTTTTTTTTGTTGTATTTTATTATTTTGTGCGGTAATTGTAAGCAGCTGGCCACGATTGAATTTCCTTCGGGATTAATCTATCATACATTCAAAACTCTAAAACTTTACATCTTCTGGGTAAACAGCAGTCCTCTCATGTTAAATGCCTAAATTAAATGTTCAAAAGAGTAACACGCCATTCGTGTGAATGTACCTGAGCTGTGATGAAGCCATGTCTTATTGTAATCTACTGGTCAAATCTAAAAAGTGCTCATCTTCTCAGATTAAAGGTCAGAACAAATCGTTGCCTCAGATTTGAAGAGTGCCAGGATGGTGATCTGGATGTTGTTTTCTGTTCCTGAAACTCAAGCTGATGTGCACATTAGACACATGCACACATACAATTATGTGCAAGTTGCCCAAGGCAATCGCACTTTAAAGCTGTCCTTTAATCAGAACAGAAGTCGAAAAAAAGCATAAGATTGCAGCCAAGGATAATCCCATTCTATAAGAGCTGGTGCACACAATTACACATCACTCATACATGCAAGTAGTTTAAGTGTGACCTTCATTTGATGTTATTTCCAGAAATGATCTTTGCTGGTTAACCTAACACAGCAGCAGGTGGTAAATCCTCTCTTTTTAAGCATATGCTTTTTTTTGTTTATATACGCTGCTTGTATGATAGGAAAACATACTGTGCTTGCAATGCTCTGGAATAATAAGTACCTAAATGTCAACGTTTCATGAGGTGTTAACTCTCCAAAACCCTGATGGAGTTCTCTGGACAGCATGTGCTGAAAGTTTCAAGATCTAAACACTAACAGTTACGGATTTCTCTTTTGGTGGCTCAAAACAGAACGTTTTTACTATTTATGCACACACAAATGATTGTTGATGATGATAATAATTTATCTCTGACATTTGGGATAAAAATAGAGAAAAACCCACAACAAATATCGAAGAGGGAGGTAGAAGAAGTAAAATGCAAAAATTCTGGCCCCTGCTCTAGACCAGTGATACTACTACACCCAATATACCCATTAGGGACGCAATCATTCATTTTCCAAACAATTTAATTCAAACCTCAATTTTTTGGTCAAGGTTTTGTTTTGGGTGAATATATGATTTTTGTATTAGAAAACAACAACAACAACTAAAAAGATAAGAAAAACCCTAAACAAGTAATGAAGAATACTGGTCAGTTGCCCTGGTGTAATGTTAAGAATAATGTAATAAATAGCTAAAAATTTAGCTCAACAACTGTTTGATAATTTCAGTGAATACAAACGGGGAATGATACACTTTCCCCATGATTTGGTTTAATAGTGTTAACCCTCTATCAAATATGTTCAAGTTTCCTCCCTAATTAGTGGGCTAAAAATTCACATTCACATATATATACACATAACAACACATATATAAGCTAATATACTGATGCAATATTCTGATGTGAACACTCATTTGGGGCACTTAAAATCTCAATTCCCAAAACACCCAAATGCATCCTGACACATTTTGAATTTATCTTCATAAATATTTGCAGATGTAGCACATTTATTTATATTACAATATTTGATGTCTCTTAAATAGATTTTTTTTCTCCCTGACTTTAAATTCTTGGTTGTTTTTTGAGATAAAATTTAAACTATGTTTTACGTTGGTGGTTTTAATGTTCTTTTTCTGATGGAAAGCACTTTGCTCGACTACATGTTGTTTATAAGTTCAGCATAAATAAATTTCGGTTGGTCGGTCGGTTTTGGATGGAAACATGGAAGAAATTCTCCTGAAGTCCGCAGGAGTTATGCAAAGCATGCCAATGTTAAAGTCTTTTTCTAACCCTTTGCTATTTTGTGGGTTCCGGATGACCACACTCCCAGTGTTAATGTGCCTTGGATAGCACAAGGTTAAGACTGTGTCATGCACCAAAATATACAGATAGTTTGAAATATAAAGCTCATCCAGTTCAGTTGCTTTTAGATTACCAGCAGTAACTTTAAGCAAACTTTCCTGCTGATGTAGATGTCTTGTCTTAATATTTGACCGAGTTACAGCAAAGCATTCTCTGTGACAGATGGTTCTGAATTTAACTTGAGATCTTTTTCAACAGAGCAGTTAATAGTTAAGGAGAGACCCATTTCATCCGCCAACGTGCTTAACAGCTGAAATGAGGTCTTTGTGACATGCTCATTAGTACCTATCCTTGATTTTTAGGTTGTAATGATTTCTTCTTGGTGTATGACTTGTATCTATTTTTTGTTAAAGTTTTTCATATTTGGCAGATGTTTTGCACTAGATGTTCCTTTCTATCTCATCCAGACTGCATCACACCCAGACTTCAGCCTGGTGATTATGAACCATGTTCACATCTGGCTGCTGAGGTCATCAAGCCTGCTGAGGTTCAGTTCATCAGGTGTAGTTGATGGGCAGCTGCCATCAACAGAAGTGAAATCCTGCAGGGCATTGAGACTTTCCTTCTGCTGCCATCAACAGAAGTGAAATCCTGCAGGGGATTGAGACTTTCCTTGCTTTAACTTTTTCAAATTTTCTAATTTCAGAGGAATGTGTTGCCTTTTGGTTTTATTGGACGTTTTGATGTGAATTCAGAAAAAAAGATGTTTTCTTTTTTTTTTCTCCTTCTTTAAAATGTTTGCCCAAACTAACTTTGGCTACGATTTTGTAAAAACAAACTTTTAATGGGTGTCCATTAAAAAGTCACCTAAAAATAAGTTTCGGTCAAATAGCCTGAATTTAGCATAAGTATCAGTTAGTAACCGGAACAACATCAACTCAGAACAAAAGTTTATAAATAATTTTACTGTAAATTAATGAAAGAAACTGTTTATTGATACAAATATAATGATCAGAGTTATTGGTGGATATTTCTTGCATTATAAAAGGGATCTTGGAAAGTACTTTTGGTCTTTGTTTTTTGAAACAAACTTTGGCTTAATCATCTAGACAAAATCAAGTGGTAAGAGGGGAATTTTCCCTCTAAAAAGATGTTGTGCATATAAACCACTTTCGTCCTCTGCAGGAGAGCGAGGTCGGCGCTGGCTCAGAAGCCAGTTTCATGACAAAGCATCAGACTGTGTAATAAATAGTCAATTTCTTGTGAAAAACAATTCAGTTGTTAAACATTAAAACAGTAAAGAACTAATAAATGATTTAACATTTATTTCTTTCATTAGTGACTTTGGTATAAGCGCAATAATGCCCTTTGAGATGTCCAAAATAAAAAATGAATGGACTCTGCAGAACCAGCTGTCTTCTGTTTTGCATTGGACGGTTAATGCCTCAAAGTCATCTATAAATTTCTAAAAATGGACCTCTCTTCGCACAATATTCCTTTTTTATAAGTGCAACATTCAGCACTTTAGTTCGAAATGATTCGAGGATTTTCTGACAGTTTTTTTGGGACCAAACAGTGCAGTCTATAAGACTTATTCTGTATTGTTATTGTATTATTATTTTTGTTATCATCTATAAGTTTGCACCATATATATTGTAATCTGATTATAAACATGTTTAAAACAAATTTAATAAAAATAAGTAAATGAAAAAAAGATTTACTTAGAAGGAAATATTTAGTCTTTAATGTCAAATGAAATCAACATCTTAATCTGTTTTTAAGGAATCCGCCTGTACATCTACACACAGTGTGGAAGGTATAAAAGTGGGCTGATTACCATCTAAACAAACTGCTGTGACTTTTATTGTTTCGGAGGATTTTCACACTTATCACCCTGCAGTTTAGAGAATAAGGAGATTAGACAAATACTTCAGATTCCCACTTCACATTTGTTTTCTGTCATCTAATGTTAATCCATTGATCACTTTATCAGCTATAATTTCTTTTGATAAAATAGATCCTACTGTGAATTAGAGGCAATGAAATGGAGAAGAAAAACAATTACCAACTAAACTGACCTGAACTGCAGGTGAAATGAATGTTATAGCTTCACAAGAAAAGGATTAAATACTTAAAAAAAGAAGCACAAACAAAAATTAATTATAATCTGGAAAAAAGCTGTTCTGAGTTTAGACTAGGGAAATCATGAAGGCTAAATCCAGCAGGAACATAATAAGTCATTAAAAGAAACTATGGCAGTGAGTTCAGGTTCATGTTCCTTTTGCTTATGTTTTTGATTGACAAGAAAATGTAGTTGATTGAAAATGTCACAAAAAAGAAACTTTTCACAGTTAGTTCATGATAATTAGCCAAAACAACAGGGCTTAGTCTTTACATTTGAAAACCTCTAATCACCTCGTGGCTGAATGAAACTGATTTTCTTTGCAGGGGTCAGGAGGGAAAAACCAAAGACCAAATAAAAAAATAAAATAAAGAAGCAAACAATAAACTACAGAGGCTGCCGTACCTTCATGTTGCCTCAAGAAAAACAAAAATCTGAGGCTAGAATCTTCCTAACTCATATTTCCATCTTGTCTACTTAGGGACAAAGCAGAACAGGGTTGCAAATGAAGAGCTTCATCCTCGTCTTGTCTAACCGAAGATAATGGTAAGGCTCCTTTTATTCTACCTTAGTATAAGATAGGCTGTAACAGCACAGTGCAGGATTTACACCTGAATGAACTTGAATCATTCAATCGTCAGGGATAACGCAGGAAATTTCCAGAACAAACAAGTGTGTTTGAACTTTAAAAGATGTGGCGTCAGTGTCTGTTTCACTTTATAAAATATGCATTTCTGTATGCCTTAAAAATACTCCACCTAAAAGTTCAATATGCTGTGAACAACACAACAAAAACATTTTATACACATCCTCCTTTATTTAGGTGATAAAACTGCCACGGTTGATTATTTACCCTGTCAGCAGTGACTGCAGACTGGAGAATAGTTGCTTACCAGCCACAAACTTCCCTCAGGGTTTAGTGGGTTCATACATCATTTGGTGGACAAGTCCAGCCTAATACATTTGGCTCCTGTCAATGGTTCTGCAGTTATGACATGTGGAATAATACAAGGGAAGGAGGCCTGCCGAATGAGTTGACATCTTTGAGTGAAAAGCTGAAATGAGTTTCTGTGCAAGCTGTCCGGCGACACCTTAGAGACAAGCTCGCTGTCCACTTTTCCACACCGACTGACAGGAACTAGCTGCTTGACACATCCACTGAACGCTCTCAATCCTTTGAATTACACAATTGCTTATATTTTATATATATATATATTGTCTTTTCCACAGTCAAACATTCACCAACTGATGCCTGAGTCACAACTGTCCTCACGGGGTGTCTGCAGGCAAACAAAATAGGAAAACTAATATGGGGCTTGCAGGTGGCCTGCACATAATTTTGGTAGAATGCTTGGTGACCCCATAGAGAGAAAATGTTCATGCACATTATTTTCATCCGTCATGCTGCGGGTGACACATGGTAGCAAACTCTCAAACAACACAAAAAGGTAAGTTAGGGTTTAGTAGGTTAGACGCAAGTGTGTCATATAGATTTTTCTTTTTTTCAACAGCCCCCATACGCCAGGTTTATGGATAAGTGTGCACAACTTGCATGCAGCCTGACTAAAATGCGGAAATCAGACAACCAGAGAGTAGTTTGTGTGAGCATCAGGTGTCTTAACAGGCACTTACGTATCACATGCACACCCTATGTGTGCATTATTTGAGCACACTCAGAAAGGAGCCAGCAATCCTTACCTCACTAACGACTAGAGTGTGCCATAAAGGCACCATATGACAGCATCACCCATAACCTTACTAATTCTTCACGGAACACTGACCACGCGTTCCATGTTCAAGAAGCCCCTAGAAGTTCCACTCAGATCATCTTTTGATCTTTTTTCAAAGTGTTCCCAGTGGTCATGTAATTATGATTTTGCTGTTTTTAGACAAAATAAAAAACCTGTCGTTTTTTTGGACATAGTTTCTGTAAAGCAGCAGGAGTTCATCAGAAATTCACCTCTGAGTTGTGGGCAAGACTTTTAGCGTGGAGTAAGCCCACCCCACTTCCCATCATGCTTTTGTTTACATCCTTTCACTCCCCCAACCTTACATTACTGGTGCAACAAAAAATGAGCAATCCAGCCGTACAGTTTTGAGACAGATGCCAGGACAAGGAAAATCAAGAAGTATGTTGATCTACAAGTGGATGCATCGGAATGGAGCACAGCCGGCAGCTTGTGGCTTGCCGTAGCACTTTCTACTTCACACCTACAAACTTTTTCAAACAGCATTTTTGTGTATGCTCTTGATTCGCATCAATTTGAATAAATAAAAATGCCATTTTAAGCTTGATTTTCTTTATATATGTCATCCATCATCAGAAAAATGCCACAAGAACATGTTAAAAACACCAAATGACCATTTTCATCACAGTGGGACTTTAAGTTGGACCCTTCAGCCTAACCCTTCAGGTGTGGATGCTCCTCTCTATGATCCTCCACAGACCCAGACAACCTAAAAACCCGCAACATCCGTATGGGTCAACCCCCATGTGAGGGCATGTGACTAAGACATAACCTGCTATAAATAACCAGTTGGTGGAACAAAAGAGAAGACAGTGATAGGTGAAAGACAAAAAAAGTGGTGGGATGCAGAGAGAGAGAGAGAGAGTGGAAGCTTAAATAGATCAGTTTGGAGTCACAAACATTTGTTTAGTTGAGTGCACTTTGTCAGAACAGCATCAAAAACAAAGCGAGGACAAAACCAGGATGGACCTGAATATGTCTGTAGCCGCAGGCAAGAGAACAACAGAGATTTAATATAATGAGTAAAATCAAACACATTTAATCCAGTGGAGAAATCCTGTGAAACTTTGAGCCTGATCAGAAGCCTTTTCATCTGGAAAGCTCCTTGGACATGCTCTTTGTGGCACAAAGAACACAACGGTGACATTTCCCAAGAATTTACCCCTGAAGTTAAAACTTCCCCAGTAAGAATAAATATAATTCACAAAGAATCTTAAGAGATGACCTAAGGTTAAGACTGTTAGCAGCAGGCAAAAGGGCTTTAAAGAAGCTTAAGAGCTTAGAAAGCAGAGAAAATGAGAAATATTCTCTAAACAAAGATAAACAGCGGGTCAATGAAATATTTCTGCAGGGACGAACAATGTTTGGTGTTTGGATGGTGTCATATACACAATCATGTCACCCCCAAAAGACAAAGAACACCAAAGAAACAATAATTGCTGTGGTTGTGTAAAATTACATTACTATTTGTCAGAAATACTATTTTATTTCCCAAAAATTAAGAAACAACAGAGAAGTATTGTATTATGGTTATAAACAGAAACCATAAGGCTGATATTCAAGGCAACAATGCAATAGTATGAATGAACACATTTAAACACTTCTTATGAAAAATATATGAAACTACTCTCTAGCATAGTTGCAGGAAACATCCCTGACATAAGAAGGTACAGCATCAGGAGTCAAGCACTTTCCCTTTATCAGAATAAACAACCACAAGTGCCGACAAACCTAAATCCTAAATTCAGACCCGAGACTTTAGTTGAGCTTAAAAAATAATGTTTTATATCTCTTAATATATATTATATCTCAGTTTAAAACCAAGCTACCACTGAACCAAATCATGGGGAAAGTGACTTGTTGCATCTGTACTGCATTCCAGTATATTTACATTGAAAGTGCTAAATATGTTTTGAGCTAAATTTAAGTAGGATTTTTATTATATTTTGTTAGAATAAATTACCCCAGGTTTAGTATAAACCAACTGGAAGGTTTTTCATTGTCGTTTCATTGTTTTATTGTTGTTTTGCAATACACAAATCTCATTTATCAAAACAAAACAAAATAAAATTGTGGGGAAAGTGATTTCTTGCATCCCTAAACAATGATAGGATATTTCTCGTTTTTGTTAAAATGTTTAAAATATTAATAAAATTTGCATGGGTTAGCAACAGGTTGCCAACATTTTCTAAAACATTCTTAACTTTGTAATCTATGCTAAACAAATTTGTGAGAGAGGGTTGGTTTTCTAAAGCTAATATAGGTGGAGACAAAGACAGGATCTAGAGATGATATGTCAAAACATGTCTGCAAACTGAAGGCAGACTTTAACTCAAATTTGACTTGGTTGAATCTGAATTCCTTCACTACTCAGTATTAAGTAGTGCGTTTACTATTTTGAGCTGTCCGAATCTACAATTCCAAAATCCAGTGCCCATGAAATTTTATAGAACTCTCTGTGAAAAACCAGTGTGCATCGATGCTCAGTAGATTGCTGAATATAGACCATAATAAATTGTATTTGAATGATTATTTTTAGGTGAAAAAAAGTCTTTTAATTAATTTTTTTTATCATCAGAACACAGTGGATTCATAAAATTACTTACGGAAATCAATGATGGCATATTTGTCTTAAAAAAGAAAAGTAGTGAGCATGGTGTCCCAATTGCTTTTGAAATCCAGGGCACTAGATAGTCCTGCACTATATAGTTTTTTAGTAGTTACGGAGAAGGGAGGGAATTCAGACGTAGCCTAAGTTTCCAACATTTGTTCAAAACAACACAGTCACATATAGTCATATTTTCTTGAACTTTCATGTCTAAATAGAAGCTTGTTGCTGTACCCAGTGACAGTCACCTGAAAATCTGATCTTCTCACTGAAAATCTGTGGACTGCTCAGCGACAGATTAAAGACTACAATAAGACATTTTTCAGGCAATAGTACAACCAGCAGTGTGATCCATCAGAAAACCTGAAAACTGAAGCGAAGCAGAGAGTTTGTGGAATATTTTTGACAGCAGAGTGACATAAAAATAATCTTTAATCTATCTGTTCTAAACATTTTGTGCTGGTTATGATCATTTTTCTAATTACTTTTTACACCAAAAACAGTACCTTTCAAAAAAGGTGATAAATTAACACAAACTTGTATTTTATGATTGCTTCTTTGGTTTTCTAATTTCCCTTCATCACTTCAGCTTCCTCCCACAGATGCCTCTTCTGGTGATGTACTGCTTGAGCAGCGTCTCACCACCATGACCTACCTTCATCTTCTGTGTTATACGCTGGGGTCAAGAGCTCAAGCACTGACGTCAAGTGAAACCGTTTAAGAAACTTTACAATAATCCATAGTTCCGAACAGGATTATGATATTCTGATTTACTACGATGAAGACATTTGTAAAGACAAGAAGGAGCTTGCAAGATTAGAAGTGGGACAAAAAAAGTCTCTATGTAAAGGTTATCACCAACGTTTGAGCTCAAAGCTTCCACCGTAGAGAACACGATGGTGTGCAGAAGTTCAAAGACGCCTATCAAACATCTTAGCGCACATGCATGCAAAAGCACACTCGATCTCTAACATGGCAATCAGCATGCAAAGACAAGCGAAGCCCTGACCCTTCAGACATCTTATCTTCATCTCTGAGGACAAATCATCCTCACGGGTCCTTTAGCAAGCACAAACAGCCCAGCACTCGTGTCCCAGCACACACTGCAGTGCCTTTTTTAAGGACACTCTTATCGGCTTTATCTTCCCAGTCAAAGATTTCTCGTCTTCATTACTCTGCAGGGTCATTAATTCACACTGTTCACAGTGAATCATTGTACAAGCCCTTTTTTTTCTCTGAAAAATAAAAAAAAAAGGATATCACGAACATTAAGATGGCTACAACCAGTTTAATTTACAGATAATCTTTGAATCAGCTAATACAATTTTGATTTATTAATGAGCAGATTTAATTAAGTATGACACTTGTTTAAATATATTGGCAGGGTGAGGTATCACGAGGATGTCAAGGTTGTAAAAATACTCTTTCAAATATTCATCCAGCTTCAGAACGGTGGGGGGAGTCTGTCACATGAGTCATGGGGGTCAGAACCACACAGGAACTAACCACCACATGTACTTTTAATCCCTCTTCAAGTAAAACTCATCAGTAAAGAGAAGATCCAGGTTTGTTCTAATGTTATAGATTTTGTGGCGTTGAGAGAAAATCTGAGCAGATGACAAAGCCACCAGGTGGGATTTGAACAGCGCACCGTCGTGCTGTGAGGCGATGGAGCTCGCCAGCAAACGATTATGCAGCTAAATGCTAAAAACGTCCAGCCAAAAACAATATCCTGCAAACAAGGTTCATTATTCTCACCCTGAAGTGTCACCTCAGATATTGACAAACTGCAAACGATTCAGCGCGACAGCCCAGTTCTTCACACAGGAGCTGAAATTCTTGATTTAGGTGGTTTCACACATATTTAATCCATGAATTCAGTCTACTTTGAGAGTTTTCCAAACATGGGAAAACATTTCTAATTTTGGAAGCTTAAAAAATTGTCTAAGATGTGTCAGTATGCTCCAGCTGCTTTTAGGCTCCAGTGTTTTCTGTTTCTTTTTGGTTGAAGTGGTGCAGATAATCTCATCAAATCATAGATCATTATTTGAGTTTTAAACATAGTTCACACATTAGAAAAGTGAGAAATTAGTGGAGCTCTATTTATTTGCATGAATAATTCCTTCCGTTACAAATGTTTTCTGTTGCCATAAAAATGTCATATTTGAAGACAATATTTTTCCATACCTCTCTGTTTGGAGGGCTAAACGTAGGGGTAGGGGAGGAATTCTGATTTGGCCTCACACTGTTACCCATTAATGTAGTTTTTAAATCTAAAATCTTCTGAAACAACTTATACCATGGTCTGGGTGAATACTTGATTCTGATTGGCTACAGGGTGTCCATTCATGGTCATATAAAACACCTAAAAAATGAAGTTCTGGTCAAACAATTTGAATGTTCTCTAATTATTACACAGGCATAAATGCCAGTTGGTAACTGGAACAAAAAAACTTGGAGCAAGAGTTTACGAATAATTGTATAATTAATTTATGAAAAAATTTGTTTGCTTGTTAATACTTTAATGTTAAGTTAATGGTGGATATTTTTTCAGTAAAAGTGATCTAGAAAAATAGCAGTGGAGGTTTTTTTTCTTTGCTTCATCATCTGAACAAAAACAAGTAATAAGGTGTGAACTTTCTCTCTGAAACGCTGGTTTGTTTCACTCAATGTAACATTCAACTTATATACCACTTTTCTTCTCTGGTTGGTCCTCATACACCAGCTGCAGCAGAGTGAGAAGCAGGTTACCATGTGTCACACCCTACATTAAATAGTCCACTTTTTGTGAAAAATGATTTAAATGATTAAAAATAACTGAAATTAAGTAATAAAAAATTGATTTAATTTCTATTTCTTTCATAAGAAATCATGGTGGGATAATCAATGTGTCCGTTATCATGTGGAAGTAAATTAATTTCAGAAGTATGCGGCTTTGTGTACACGCCTCTGAATCATCCAATAATTTCTGATAATGGAAACCTCAAAGGGCATTATACTATATGTGTTAGCTAACATTTCTCTTGTCTTACCTGCTGCTTATGTTCCGAAGGATCGCTAGAGCATCAGGAAAGCCATCCAGGTTATAATCCCCAATGTGCAGGACCAGGGGTTGACTTGGTTTTCCTGGCACAAAGCCCCAAAGTGTGTCCTTTTGTTTGAAGTCTGACAGGACTGGTACCCACTGTAAAAACACAAGCAAACTTAAGAGTCTGAAATGGCCTCTGCAGTCATTACCATGTCTCCAGAAACAAGTTTTGCCAAAGAAAATGCGGACACACTAGCAACAAAAGGAAATCAATAGCAACTAAACCAAAGTGCTTGGTAATGAGTTGTTTGGTAGTTATTGTGTTGCTAATTAGGAAGATTAATGTAGGGCCAAACCCCTTAATCAGTGTTTTCCAGCTTCTTTTACTCACCACTGATGCCTTAACTTTAGTTCTGATAATAAATATTAAATTGTTAATGATTTAACAATGTATTTTGAGCATTTTAATGTTATTGCCAAACTGAGGAATCATTTAAAGAATAAAAACAGAGAAATGAAACGCTGGGCTTTAAATTAAAATTTCTCCTGCTTTCCCAGATCCTCCATCTGGCTGAGACTCTTTGACGTTCACAACAATCAATGATTTCTAATCTTTTAATGCACATTCAGAAAACTAGGAGAGTATGGTGTCTGGAGGCGATGTGTGGAAGGCCAGACCATTTGCCTGCACGTGCAGCTGCACTGTAGAGTAGCAATAGAGGGCTGTTGTCCTGTCCCTCTAACTGCTGATCACCTCGATCAGGTGTGTTTTGTCAATAGGACCATGCAAATGCAAGAGCAGTCGGAAAACAATCAGGACCTGGCTTGAGATTTATGCAAAAGGAGCCAACAAGAACCAATCAATAAACTCCAAGAGCTCCTCTGTGGTGCCATCTTGCCAAATGAAAAAACTAAAATGAGGTGGTTTGTTTTCATAAAACGTGACCCAAATCTTCTCCAGTAATATCACATTGTGCAACTTCCGCTCAATTGAAAAAATGTAGCAGAAAGAAAATGATTAAACTTCAAACTAAAATTACACAGCCAACAGTAATTTATTGTTTTCAAATTCATTTCAACCACCCCGGTCTAAATCTCACACCAACAGCAGTTCTGAATCTTCTGGAGATGCATTTCTTTTTAGAGGTGCACAGCAAGTAAATTCTAAGACTAATTTGCAAAAAAATGAATGTGTAAGGTCCAATATTTTTGTCCCAGGGAGCAACAGGAAGAAATTGGAGAGTCTGATCAGAACACACTTTTGTAGCAGATCATATCACTAAACTGAGCTGGTTAAGGGAAAAAAAATTGCTGGTTAAAGGTTTAGCTTCTTCTCCTTCATCAACAAGAACTATGGTGTTTATCATTTGGTGTTTTTACACTGGTCCATCATGACTGTCATGAGACCCAAATATTCAATAAATGTGACACTATCTGTCAATTAGCAAAAGAAGATATTTTTTTTAACCAACTTCATTTATAAAAGGTGCAAACCAACAATGGTGCATCCTTAAATGACTAAATGTTAGAATGTGAAGGAAAACAGATTTTCATAATTGCACTAAAGTGGTGGTTAAAAACATTAGTGTGTGTATTTGTTGCTCCTAAAGAGGCATAGAGCCAGATGCTGCAGGTTTTAATGATTCATGAATGTTAAACAGAGAGAGCAGGTGCACGAGAGTCACCAGAGACAGACTCACCAAACAGCCGCTAATAGCTCTTAATACAACCCGCACGTCTGACCAAAACAGACCGCTGCCAAGACACAAGTCCTGATGACAACTCTGCAAGTTTTCCCAAATGCATGAGTGGGAGCTGCAATGACAGGAACCGCGTTCCAGCCGTTGCACACTTTGGTGTGCCTGGAGGAATGGCAGGTGGACCAATGGCTGGAGATGGGGTTCATTATGCAAAGCTTTTGTGCCAATGACAATGACTTAAAATAAGAAGAAATTCAAAAAAGATTTCAACCTAAAGCTTTAAAATGATACTCACTAAAAGATGAACTTTGCTTGGAAACAAACGTATGTTAGTAACGTATGTATGAAAGGAAAAAAATAAAGTTATGGTGAGGTTGGGGTAATATATCCATAAAAATAAACATTTGTAAAAAGGAAAAAAAAAGTTCCTGTTTTTGAAAATGCTAATAGATATATTCGTGTGTTCCTTAGTCCATGCAACCAATTTCTTTTAAGACAGTCTTTGTTTTTTGACACTATATAAAAGCTTGATTTTCAATCTGTTTTTTTTCCAAATTTGTATCTATTTAATTGACAACAGAGCACTGTTTTTCTTTTGAGTAAGGCCAGGCATCTGTCAAAACACTGAACCCATTTCATTAAGATTGGCAAGTTAACATTTTAGTTTATTTTACAATTCAATACTTTTCGATGGAACGTTGATTTATTTTTCAAACTTCCATTCCAAAAAACAATTTGTTTAACTAATAAAAACACGATCTGCTTAAGCAGGGATTTAAAATGACCAAAGGTAAATAGATAGTACTTTATTTGTCATTAGTACACCAAAATGTTTAAAAGTGCTCTTTCTTTCCATGCTAAAATATATTAGTAAAATAAATAAATAGAAGGTGGAATTTTTCATGGCTAAAATTAAGGATTCTAACATTGAAAACCAACATGACAGCTGTTTTTGAAGGTTCTCTGAAACATTCATTCAGTATCTCACTATGGGGAACGCCCCTTTGCGCTGTCCCCAGAAGCTTTTTTTCACATTACGCCAGTCTTGACTAACAGACGTAAAGTGACGTTGAATCTAGAAGGAGGGGCTTCTTCTAGTGCAAGAGTTGGGCGTCACCTTTTCCTCCTCAGTCTAACAACCTCTTCTTGCTCCCAGAAGCACACGCTCAGAGAGCTCCTGTGGAAACGAGCTAGCTTAACAGTTCAAAGGGCGAGCTAATCACTCAGCTAGTCGTAGCCACATTAGTTTGTCTGAGTTAAAGTAGCCGGCTTGTCTCCAAACAACAGCTGCTGTAGCTAGCCACCATACTAGCTACTCACCACTTTCGCCTTTTATTGGAGCAAAACAGAGCGACTGTGCCTAAACCTGTCCTCACCATGGACACAGTCAGGCTGCTATCGAGAGCGTGCATGTGTGAGGTAGAGGAAGCTCTGGCGTTTTGAATCGTTTCCACAACCTTTTCTGGGAGACCAGTGGCAGTTAGATTTTACCTCTCACAAGCCAGGCCCATAGTGCCATGTGACCTGGATGAGGATAGAAGATTTCCCCGCCGACCTGAGACAGGAGGTCCCTGCGGAGGCGGAGTGACCATGGTTCTCTGCTGTTCAACAGCAGTTGAAAAATCTCCACCGGCCAGCGAGGAGCTATCAAAATAAGTGAGTGCTGCCCTCCTTGCACTATGACGAGGGTAAGGGAATTCAACACCAGCGCTGGGAATGCATACCGCAGGACCTTTGGCCATTCACGTGCTAGCACATCCAGTCCCAGCGTGGAGCCCTGATCGGTCAGGGAATAAAATCTTTGGCGTATGATGGGAAATGGGGTGCATTTGAGGACTGGTGTGCTAAAACCACTGTGGTGGCTTATCAGAGTTCTGTGGCTGACATTTGGTCATTTCTGCAGAACGTGCTGGACAAAGGTCTTGCTTTCTCCACCATCAAGGTGTACTTAGCCGCTATTTCGGCTTGCCATGTTGGTTTTGGGAACAAAAAGGCGGGCCAGCACCCGCTTGCAGCACAATTCATAAAGGGAGCGCGCCGACTTCGGCCAGTGTCCAGAAGCCTGGTTGCTCCCTGGGATTTGCCTTTGGTGCTTGTATGCAGTTATCCAGGGGGCATTTGAGGGTTTTACTGAAGTCTAATCCCGCCTTTTTACCCAAGGTTTTTGATCCTGTTGTCTCGAGTCGCCCTCTCGAACTGTCAGTCTTTTATCCGCCGCCTTTTGCCTCTTCTGAGCATGAGCGGCTTCATGCACTCTGCTTGGTTCGAGCCCTGCACATTTATTTGGAAAGCTTCTGGAAGTTGGAACAGTTGTTTGTGTCATGGGCTCCACCACACAAGGGAAAGCCTCTCACGAAGCAACGCTTGTCACGTTGGATTGTGGAAGTCATTATCATGGCTTATAATGCCAGAGGGTTGGACACCCCCCTGCTGGTTTACGGGCTCACTCCACACGTGGAATGGCCTCTTTTTGGGCACTCTTTCAAGGAATTTCGGTGGGTGACACATCACCTCATACTTTCTATCAACTGCACCAACTCTGTCTCATGCAGTCATGGGAGTGGCTTATGCACCAGAGTGACTGTGTGATAACTGGGTGCTTCTTAGTCTTCGAGTAAGCCTCTAAGGCAATACGGGAGTCTCTATATCCCATAGTGAGATATAGAATAAATGTTGAAAGGGAGCGTTATGTTAGGAAATTAACCCTGGTTCTCTGAAACATAAGTGAGGTTTCTCACCAGACCACCATTCTTGCCAGGAGTGAGAAGAGGTGAGCTTTCTTAGACTGAGGAGGAAAAGGTGACACTAGACACTAGAAGGAAGCCCCTCCTTCTAGAATCAATGTCATTTTCCGTCTGCCAGTCAAGACTGGTGTAATGTAAAAAAAAGCTTCTGGGGACAGCGCATAGGGGCGTGTCCCATAGTGCGATACCTTACTCATGTTTCAGAGAACCAGGGTTAATTTCTTAACACACATTCAGGTGACATCTTGAAGTTTCTTGAAACATTTCATCACTAATCCACCATTAATCCAAATGGCTTCATCAGTCAGACTGATGTACACGTTTCAAGAAAGATGATTTTAGGTCCAGATATCATGAGTCTTCTTAAAGACAATATAACAGTTGTTTCTTGCAAAAAAAAACCCTCCAAAATAATGCTATTTTGATGAAAAAAAATATACTTGACTGGATAAAAACATTTTCAAAACCCAGTGCCACCTTTTAAGGCATAATGAAATCACATTGTTACTGTTGCATGTTTAGTTTTCACTTGAAGGTGCTCACTGCTCAGTGGCTTCGTCTTAGGCAGTGACTGAAGACTGAGCTGCATGGAAGTGAAGAATCCAGACGTCAAGCATTTTTTTCACCTGGTTCTGAGTAATATTGAACTTGGAGCTTTAAAGCAGCCAGACTCTCATTAAGCAACCGTTGAGTGATGTTGAGATGCCTTTTAAGAAGCTGAGTGCATGCCAGATGGGCATAAAGCCTGGCAATGATTACTGCCATTCAGAGGAGATGGAAGCATTGAAGATGAGCACATTGCTGCAGAGCAGAGAAAGAGGGAGACTTACTAGGCAGATGTCAGTTCATTTGCAGTCAGTGGACATGCCGGCCACAGATACATGCATCAACATGCTGCGGAGACTAGTACACTCTATTGTTTACATTTAGGAAGATTAAAATGAAAAAGAAAATGGAGGTGGAAAAGCTTTAGCTTATGTCAACTCAACCAACATGATTACGAAAGATAAAGGGAGACAAAAAGGAGAGAAAATTGACAAAGGAAGGGAAAATCGTGACACTGCTGTGGGTCCTGATCTAAACTGACATCTCATTATAGGGCCACTTCCTCTCAATAACTGACACGTTTTAATGATCCACACTTCATCTAGTTTCAATTTCAAAGCCATGAGCTGCAAAAGCTTTACACAAAAATAATTGGTTGAGTTAAGAAACGCTGGTTTGAATTTGGTAAATTTGATCAAAACTTTGTTGACACTGCAAATATCGGTTCTCGTGGGAGCTGTCAGTGGAATGAAGCGTTTTCCTTATGCCTGAAGTCCACGATGCAAATGAATTCACAGGTGAACTCTTCACTCTGAAGTCCTCTGGTCTGCACACAGCTCTGATATGACATCCTCCCTCAGGGTAAACTGAGGCCTTTGCTGGCCTCCAGCCTTATCAGCAGACCAATGTGCTGGTGTCGGCCCCGAGGCAATCAGTGCACTGTCTGCTGCTTCTTTTCTAAGTCTGATTAGAGGAGGGAGAGCACGGAGAATACCAACTGCCTCCAGTCAGTACTGCAGGAGCGAGAGCTGAGCATCCATCAAGCATCCAGGTGAAGAGATTCACTGAACACCCAACACCTGTTGACTGACGGAGGAGATTGTTTTTTTACTTAGCTAATAACCATCTCCTATTTCATAACCATGAATTCAAATGGCTGCAAATATACCGGTAGTTATGTTTTTTAAACTGAACAGCGCTGCTGCTTTTGACCTGCAATAATAAGCAAAAGTTTCATACAGCAACAGGTTTTAAAACATTTCCAGAGCATCTTAATGCCTGCACTGCAAGCTATGTGATCCTTGTAAAGACTTAAAGCCTTGCGTTTTAGCATTCAAGATATAGTCCAGGTTTTAAGTTGTTATAACTTCTCTTTGCTCTTCCAAGCTTTTCTCAGTGTCAGCACAGTCAAGATTTTTTTGTCTCTCTAGGATCCAGAAATAAGGAAAATATTATTAAAATGAGTCAAAATCCTTTTGCTGTCTTGACAGTAGAAAAATTTGATTCAAGACTAAAAAAAAACTAAAATTGCACTGGAATTTTAGGTTTAATTTTGGGGATGTTATTCATTTATTCATCTTCTATACCGTTTTTGTCCGTTTCGGGGTCACGGGGCTGCCGGAGCCTATCCCGGCCACTCATGGGAAAGGGCAGGGGACACCCCAGGACAGGTCAACAGTCTGTCGCAAGGGCCACAATCATACACACTCACATCCACACCTAGGGACAATTAAGAGTGACCAATTTACCTATGAAGCATGTTTTTGTTTATTTAAGTCTTAAATAAATGTTGACAAGTTAGACTGGCATTCATTGTCATTATTTTGGAAACAAAAATGAACATTCTAAGAATAAGTGCTAATTTTAGATTTTATGAAGATTTATGAAGATGGGCCAACTTACTAAGTTGGTAGTAAGATAGTATGGACATTTTGTTCTAAAATTAGCTATTTCCATTTATTACACTAGTTTCTTGTAATTGTAATCAAAATAAACTTTATTAGGTTCCTAAAAATTCAAGAAATACTAACCATTTGCTTAGAACTAGCAAAAATACTTATTTTGGGGCTGTATTCAATTTGAAGTAAATGTATCTAACATGTAGCGTTTATAGCTTATTTTTCCCTGTTTGAATCCCTGTGAGAAACTCCTTGTTTCTAATTTTGATACTTTTGATAATATTTCTTAAGTAAAAATACTTGCTGCATGGACAGAACATTTTACTACTTTCTAGTGATTTTCTTCTTAAGATTAGCGTTCTTATCCTATTTTTATTAAAAATAATTTTGCAATGAATTCTCAGATTTAGTTTTTTTAAGCTGCAATATTAAGTATCCTGAGAGATGCTTTTATTTAAAAACTCCACAGCCTTAAGCCTCTTTTCATGGCTGTCGTAACCTTGGCATGTGATTTAGAAAAGATGTTTAAAAAAAAGAAGAAAAGACAATGTAAAATAATTGTCTTTATGTATTAATAATCAATTTTTTTAATGTCATGCCGCCCCAACAGAGAGCTCCAAATCACTCAATACTGACTTTCACTGAGTCAAATGTCAACATATTAACTTGAAATTGAGTGTTGCTGTGTGCAGGAGAGTGTGTCTTTAAGCATGTTTGGCAGAATGTGTAAATGTGATAATGACGAGATCCCAATGACCCAGGTAATGAAGATGAAGACGACGATGGGATTTGTAACTTGCGAGGTGATGTGATACCTTTAATGGCAGTGACAGAGAGGATCCTGCATACAAATGGCTTTTTATCTCCCTGCGTGGAAACACAGAGTACAGACTGCTTTTATAGGGGGCTCTACAAGCAAACACGTGTACATTTGCATGAGCATTATCAAACAAAATGTGATGTAAATCAAAAGGGGGCAAAAACAGACCCAAATAAAAAGACAAGATGACTAAAAAAAAAAAAAAAGGTACAGCATGTTCGCAGACACCCGTCGATTCAACGTGGCGGAAGAGGCTCCCGCTTCATTAGGCCAAGAAATTAAAATGTGGGCAGCCTGCAGTGGGAGTGGGTGGTGGTGATGTGAGGCAGTTCTGTAACATCGATATTAAAACACGGCTGTCCTAATCAAAATGAGTAACGCAAATAAAACAGAATTTATACAGATAATGGGTTTAAACCTGCAGCAATAAAAACACTGCAAAGCTTATCACAATAAATCAGGAAATTAAGCAAAAAGTTGTTAATGAGAAACACTGCAGAAGTACAAACAGAGAAACAACAAAAAGACATATTATTCATTTATGACATGCTTACATAAAGTGCAGATACAGTTTATTCAAAGAAATACCTACAGCCTGTAGCTCAAGAATATCTACAACCACTTTTTAACACCAACTATTGACTGTATACGAAAACTGGACTGAGTGACCCCTTCCCTCTCACAGTCCAAGCAGGAAATAACTTCTGGGTCCAAAAAGCCAAAATCCCAATGATTTATAAAGAGAAATAAACAGTTATTACTCAGTTATATGCGTCAGAATAAGCATTTTGGCTCTAATACTTTTTTCTAACATGTTCTTGATCATCTTTCTTATTCCTTTTTTATTTTGTCTTTGCGAGTTATTCAAGGTATAATTTAACCAATCAGATGCTTGTGGTGTGGTGTGATGTGGGCTTCAGGCTGGTCATTTTGTTGCAGATCTACTGCTGAGTTTGGGATCATCTGCAACGTGACCCAGTTTCAGCTAAGCTTCATCTGCAAGACAGATGACCTTAAATATGTCTCTAGAATAATGCAGAAGAGTTCAGCTGGGTAACTGCAGGAGGTCCAGGTCCTGTGGCTACAAATAATCTGTAATTTTTATCCTCACACTCCCACAAAACATATGAAGCGTTTCCTGATGTTGGCCTTTTAACAATGTGTAAATGAATTCTACTTGTCGTTACTTTTTCCATGTTATTTAAATTTTATTATGTTTTTAATTACCTAGAGAATAAACAGTACTTATACAGAGGTAGCAAAAAATGTTATGATTAATGCAAAGGTTGCAGTGCTTTATATAATCGTAAAATAAAATCTACTTGCACAAATTCTAGCCTTGAAAATAATTATTTTGCTTTAATAAATCTCAGAAAAATAGGTGTAATTTGCATTATTGGCTTTTTTTATGCAGGCATTTTTGCTTTCTGAAACGCTTAAGCCTTATTTAGCCTGTTTGAACTTTCCAGTTTACATGGATGATGTGTCTTTGAATGGTGACATCTACTTTTATTAAATTCATTTTCCTTAAAAGCACAAACAAATATGGAGTGATCTTACATTGGATCATATTTCATCTGTAGAAAAAAAGCTGTAGGAATCAGAGCCAGATATGAAGTGTGACCATATGTTATTCCATCAGCTGGGCAGCGTGAGAATTCTGCTTCCTGCTGTTAGTGTCACCTTTTGGACCTCTGACACAGCGGACGACTGCGAGGGCGAGAAGGAGGCCGTCTGGCCCACACTGGCTGTCCTTGCATCGCCTGGGTGGCAGATTTTCTCTTTATGAGGGTGGTTTATGGATTTTAAACATCTTTTAATGTTTTAATGAAAGTACATTTATTTTTAAATTGCCTACAAAATATTAACTGTTTTACAGAGTCAGTCTGAAATTGCAGCGGGAGTCTGGAACAATTTTTCATTATAATATTGTTATTTGGGTTTCAAATATTTGTGTCTATGTTAATGTCCTTTTATGATCTTACAGACAACTAAAGCATCACTTTTTATGTTTTAATGTATACTGAAATACAATGATCTGCTTACTTGATTTGAAAAGGTCATGGTGTGTGGATCAAGTCAAAAGTGTGAACAAAAAAGTGCAGTTCATTAAAAATATTATTCCTGTCCTTAAAACTTGTTCTATCAAATCATCAGTGAGGAGTTCATGAAGCAGACCCACTCTAATGAAAATGGTCCTTTTGGTGTTTTTAACATGTTCTTGTGGCATTTTTCTCATGATGGACGACATAAACAAGGAAAATTCAGCTCAAAATTGCTTTCTGAGTATTTCTTTATACAAAATGTTGCTAAAGGGACAGTGTATGCATGACGTAGAAAATACGCTCAAGCTACCTGCTCCACTTTATTCTGATGTATCCACTTGTAAACAACTAAATCCGTGAAACAGAAAAAGGAAGTGATATCATTACAGTGTTACTTGTCGGCTGCTTTGTATTCTTAAAACTTTATCATGGAGTCTAACAAACTTCACTGAAAAGATTGAGGCCCGAGTTGAACAAGAAACATAGAAGACTGAAGTGTGGTTTGAAATGTTGCAGGTGTGCATTAGGAGTTACACCAAGAGTGTTCGAGACATAAAGAACACAATGATTCAGATGAAGTGTGCATGCAGTATTTGTGGTCAGTTTGTGCCGACGTGAATGGGGAAGCAGATGCCAGAAGAGCCTCTGCAGGCGTCTCAGAACTGTCAGCTGAATACTTGATGTTGCTGCATAGGAGGAAACAAATGAAGTACTTTTTGGAGAAAAACAATGTTCACACACACCAGCTATTTCTCAGCAGGATTTCCATGCACACCCAAAGGCATCTCATCATGCCTCAGCCTGTACATGTAAAACTCAATTTTCTCAGACTATTCCACCTTTCTCCATGCTGCTCTCCCCTGATAGTATGGTTCAGTCAAAGTGATAATAAAGGGACAAAGGCTACGTTCGCTCTCTTTTCTCTTCAGCTCATTTTCTTTATTTTATCTCCTCTATCAGTTCTACATCATGTTTCTTTGTGACTTCTTATTATATCGTCATTTCATTTCTTATACTTTTCATTAACATTTTCTTCTTAATCAAAGAAGCAGATACATAAAGCTTTAACCTCACCTAAGGTGTGGCTGTGATGCAGAGGTAGAGTGGCCGACCTCTGATCAAAAGATAGCTGGTTTGGTTCCTGCCTTGCCCGCCCATATGTCGAAGTGTCCTTGGACAAGAGACTGAATGTGTGTGATTGAAGTACTGTGACTGTAACTGTTAAGTGCTTTGGGACTTAACAGGATGGTAGAAAATATAAGCCATTTACCATTTACAACTGTCCTTACGGCTGGATGCGGGCTGTCTGCAGGCTACAGATGGGCAGACCCGTATGGGGAAAGCATGTGACCCACAGAAAATATAAAGGTCATATACAGTTTGGCGAGCATGTAGAGCAGGGGTGTCCAAATTCAGGCCTTGAGGGCCGGTGTCCTACATGTTTTCCAACCAACCTGCTATTGAAGCTCCTTATTGGCGAAATGCATCTGATCCAGTTATTCAGCAGCAGATAAGGCAGGGTTTCTGGAAAAACAGCAGTAGGCCGGTCCTTGAGGCCTGGATTTGGACACCGCTGCTGTAGAGTGGAAATGTTCATGCGTATTTGACATGAACACATTTCTATGGGAATGCTGGGGGTCAAAGGTCACTCGAACACTTATACAACACGCAAGGGTAATAAGTAAGGAGGAAGTTGGTGAGCAGTGAAGATTTTTCAATTTTCCAACTTCCAAATATCCCGTTTCGAGCATCCTGCGAGCACTTGTGTCACCTGCACACCCCGCACATACAGCATTTGCATGCGGTCAGTAATGAGCCAGTACACACACCTCATTAATGACTAGAGAGTGGTGAAAGGGGATGATACAACAACATCACCTGTGTGTCATGAGTGCGTGCAACAAACATTAGTCTTACAAATACTTCACAATACACTTTCGTCAATCATATCTTCAGTTATGATGAAGTTTCAAGAGGTGGTCTCGAGAAAATAATCAGGCAGGTAAAAATTCTCAGCACAACAGTGGGCAATCTTTTGGATATTTATTTTCTTCTTTCCTATCGACTAATCATTTATTTGCTCAAGACCGACAATCTTGGATAATGAGAACGAACCCTTTAGTCTCTGAATCTTCACAAACTGTAATAAATGTGCACTAGTTTGCGTGATGATCAGAGGTGACCCTCCTCTGTGAGCGCAAGCTCTGGCAAATGTTTCTCTTCCAAAACCTTTGGCTCATTCAGATGCTATTTTTTTTTTTAATCTGATCATGTTTATCTTCTTTGCAATTATCTTTTTTAAATAGATATTCTCGTTATCTAGGACCTGCAGTTGTTAGGAGCTGGCAAAAGACCTGAAGAGTTGATACATTTATAAAGAGAGCTCTTGACCTGCAGTTTAAGTTGTTAGGTACAAGTTAGTTTTTTAAGGAGCTGAAGGACTGAAAGCAATTAAAAAACCAACAAAGAATGCAACAATTAATGTTTTCAACAGCTAAAACTCTCAAAAACAACTAGCATGAGGTATACAAAGAGGGCATATTTTAACAAGTGTTTTTGCTGTTGAGTTTGCTAGTGATCCTTTTAACTTAAAATAGAGAAAAATAGTTCAATTCCCTCTGGGTACTCCAACGTTTGCATACAACTGTGGCAGCTTAAAGAGAAAAAAAACGTCTGCTCCTTGTTCCACCCACACGTCCTTATTTGCCTGTCTTCCTTAGACGGTAATGACTATCTGTCAGACGTACAACAACAAAGAACACAACATGTGTTTACTTCATCCATCAGTGTTGATAAGTCTGCCTCCCGTCCTTTTTCTTCAGCCCTCCTTTCACTTCTTCTTCCATTCATTTGTTTATGTTGTTGACAGGAAAACAACAGAAGGCTTGTCCACAGAAAGAGCACATCTCTGCATGTGTGTCTTCTGTGTGCACGTGTGGGGAGGTGGGGAGCTGGACATGAAGATAAGCTAGTAAAATTCTGTATTTTGGCTAGGAAAAAAATGGCTGCCATTTTTCTTTTTTTTTTGGCAGAATAAAAATGGGTCTTTCTGCCAACTGTCAGATGCAAGTAAAATACACATGATGTAATGTAGGTCACAGTTTTGATGGTTTAATGATTATGAAAAGCAGAGCAACAGTATGTGAGCATGCACATGCAATGTGTGTGTACGTCTGTCTGTGCGCATCTGTCATGTCTTGCAGGAATCAGAGAATTAGCTGACATGAGCTGGATCTGCCCTGATGCGTTTGGAAGCAGCTCCTGTCAGGAGTCACAACGCCTTCCTCCTCCTTCTAGACTAATTGTTGTTTTTTGCATAACAATACCAGGAGATTTGGGTTTTTCACGTAATACATTCTGAATTCAAGCATCTCTTAAAAGCTTCTTGCCATCATGTTCAGCAAAGACAAAAGAATTTCATTGAACAAAGTCAAAGGTCAAAAGCAGAGAAGTCATGTCTCTGTTATTTCTCAAAAGATAATTCGTAATTAAAGTCTCGAACAGCATTGTATGGCCTGCAGTTGCTACCAGCCCCCGTCGTACCCTTTTGACCTGCCCTTACTGACTGAGAAGCTGTGACATGCCCCTCACGCTCCCCCTCTGCCCTGTCACCCTGGTCAGAACTGCATGTGCCAAATTCATTAAAGAAAAAGAAAAAAATACACTTTTTCTTAAGTGATGGCTTTTCTTTAGGTTTTATCTCCATAGAAACCATTTTACTTTTTGGTCGCCTGAGGGGTAAAAAAAATATGTGAGGAACAGGGAAGTGTCATATTTATAACAGCTTGCTATCTTAATGCTGTTTAATATCTAAGAATTTTAAAACCAAAATTTTCCCCAAGTAGTTCCCAATGATGCTTGTGAAGTTAGGAGGCAATAGATCAAAAATAATGGGAGGAGTTTAAATTTGTAGAAGGTACTTTAAGTGTACTTCAAGTCTTTTTTTTTCCCAAAAAATTCTAATTAAAGTCTCTTCCCGAGGTCAAAGGTCAACGAAACTTCAGCTGTGGTTGTAGTAGATTTAATCTGGAGGCATGTGTGTGAAATTTTGTGAAGATTGCTCAAACAAAAGTTTTCTTTTCTCTTCCTAAAAACATTGCCAAACTCATTCCTCTTTCGCTAGCAGAGAGGTGGTGATGCATGCTTTAATCTTTTGTAAATTAAATTATTGTAAAGCCCTGCTCTTTGGTTTACACAAAAGTCTTTTTCAAACTTACAACTGTCACAGAACTCAGTAGCACGAGTTCTGACAAGGGCCAGGGGGCGGGAAAACATTACACCCATTATAAAATCACTGCATTGGCTCCCTGTGTGTTTCAGAATTGATTTTTGTAGCTCCGGCGCTGGCCTTTTGGTTGTCAATGAGGTAAGGAACAAAACTTATGGTGAAACTTTGTTCTGCCATTATGGTCGTCGCTGGTGGAACAGCCTTTTGGAGAGCCTCAGGGCTCAAGACCCACATTTTTAATTTCGCTTTTAGATCACCTCATCCGTTTATTTATTTTATTATATATATATATATATCAAACTTTATGTATTTGATTGTATTTTATGAATTTAATCTTATTTTCCATTTCATGTTTTTACGCACATCTTTTGTATTTATGTACTTATGCCCCAGTGTGTCTTGTGGGGATCTTTTGTGCCGGCTTGGTCAGTGATTGTTGCAGTTCTTGCCCGTCTGGGGCAGCTGGACACTGCAGCCTCCCAGCTCTGAAGTGGACCCCAGTGCTGTCCCAGTCTGGGTGGGCACTGTGGCGATGTTCCTGTGGTTGAGCAGGCTCCTGGTATGGATAGATTCCCAATATACTGTTTCCTCACAGAAGAGCCAAGTTTTAAGTTTCTTTTAGAAGATACTTTCATAAGTATTCATTGTCTGTGGGGTCATGGGACAAATGTGCTAACGGAGGGGAAGGAAAAGGGCAGATTGGGTTTCTATTGTAATACCTGTGCATGATTTTGTTTTTAAATGTAAAGTGCTTCATTCAAGCTGCACAATGCATGAGAAGCGCTTTTTAAAATTAGATTTTGATTTGATTGCGGGAAATGTGAAAATCAGAAAATCTAAATTTCACACTTTGCTTCAATATAGCCACCACACTGTAGGTCATGTGACTTTCCCATATTAATTTTGAAAATGCCTTTGAAAATCCCCTACACACGTGTTTTGGTTGCGTGACTTGATTTTGAAATATGTTTTGATTCTTAAAAGAGATTTTGGCTTTATTGATTTTTTTTAATGGTTACACATGCTATGATGTCACAGGGTTTTTGTTTGTTTTTTTTGTTTTTGGGGGGGTGTTGTTTACTATGTTAAAATTTCATTTTGACTGGGTTCAAAGGTGCGTGTAAATTTTGGTGAACTTTTGAGTATGTTGGGGCAGTGACATTTTTGCTCACCCTAGCAGAAACAAAGCATTGCAAAAACAATCTGGTCCTTGTAGTCCAGGACTCAGGCGGCCCAGAAGTCCTGAGAGTGCATGTAATTCTTAAATAAATTTAATAATTAGTAAATAATAAAATTAGTTTTTGTAGTTGTCAGTCAGGCCAAATTTAAAAAACAATATTAGAAATATCTCAAATCCAATGACTTTCATAGATTTGAGCAGAATGAGGATAAAAAACAATACATAAAAATTACCTCTTTTGAGGCCGACTTGGAAAGGTAGATAGCACTCTGCTGACAGCTTTCATCTAAACAGGCAGGGAGGAGGTGGTCCTGGTCGCCATCACCATCTGCCAGAGAGAGACAACGCATCAGATCAAGAAGCAGCCATGTTGAAACCAAAGGAAGAGAGAGGCTTTGTTTTCTCAAACTGTTCTATTTTAATATTTCCACTCCATCTCAGCTTCTCAGACTTGTTTCTGGAGTTGGCTTTGAATGCAGCACCATTTCTAGCAACAAAGCTATCTCATCTTTTTTTTTTCCGTGTGTGTGTGTGTGTTGGATCACAGGAACACCTGCTTATTTTCCACGAACACAAATCCAAGCTGTACCGGCTTCTTTCATGTCTTTAAACTCGCTCGTGTGACTATTTTTTCAATGCTTATAATTCTTAAATTACTTTCATTAACATCTTTCAAGCAGCATCCATTTACACTAAAGCACAAGATTAGTTCAAACGTGCAAAACTTCATTGGAACACAATTAATATAGAAAACAATTCCCCATGTGATGGATCAAGACTTCTTCACTAATGGAGACAGTTATAACCCACTGGTTTTCAGGAAATGAACCAGTAGGCAAGGAAAAAAATCTGTCACCTTTAATTAAGATTATCTGAACATACAGCAGTCTCTGTAAGAACACAAAAGGATTGCATTTTTCTACAATAAAAGCATCATGAGAGTCCTATGAAGTGTGTGTGCTGTCCCTTTTTAGAACATGGTACAAGTTTTACTAAAGGAGTGGACTTTGTGATCAGTCTTTTAGGGTTATTGCTTTACTTTCTTCCACAAAAACTTCCCATTTCTTGATCATAGTTAAACACATTTTAATGATTTAAAATGATATGTTATTTGGTCAGCTTATTCAAGGGAGAGTTACCTTTTATTTAATGTGCTTTTGGATAAGAGGATGGAGACAAACTTTTGAGACTGCAATTAAGAGTTTCAGTAGATATTTGGCTTTTGCTCGTGTATTACTTTACATTGCATTCATTATTGTTTGGTAAGATGCACCATTTAGATCAAGTCAAGGTTTTTCACAGAAATAAGCGTTTTCTACTGTATAAACTGACCATAAAAAATGAAGTAAGTGTGTGGTAGCTCAGTCTAAAGTTTTTAACTACTTTTGAGGTGGTGTCTTGTAATAGTTGATGGGTTTCACGAATCGTTTTCTTCATGACAAAAGACTCGCAGCTCTTTTCATTGTTGCAAACCAAAACATTTTTATTTTTCTTACTGACGTTTTAAAAATTACATAGACATTTTATTTTCCCTTCACGGCCAGATTCAAAACCATCTACTTTTTAGACCAACACATCCAACTAATTACCTACTGTGCCTGTGTTTAACATGTCGGGTTACCACAATTGCGACACCAGGAGGAGAAACAATATATTTACACATCACAATGTGATTTGTCTTTTCTAGGGGTGCAACCTTTAATCAATGAATCGATGTCTGGATTTCTATTCCTACGATCCATACAGATCAATCTGCCTGAGGCCAGTTGTCAATCAAATCCATCTAAGAAAAAATCATTTTAAAATGAGAAAAACAGATTATTAATATTGAAAAAAATGCAGTTTGGATTGAGACATGGTAGGTTAATTTACAATTACATAAAAACCAAGTGCATCACAGCGAACAACACAGAGGTGATATGAGCAAATGATCAACCATCATTACAGTCCAATGTGTGGAAAGATTTTACGAAAACCTGATCATACAGTGTGGTAGAATGTTCTGTTTGTATTATTTTGATGTGGAAATACAACAGTGGACAGTGAACTTTAGGAAACTAAAATGTTTACTATACCGTTATAAATAAAATATGAATGATGAACAGATAGTTTGTCAATTGTTTTTTTCCACGTACTTAACCAAATCCTTCAGAAAGGGATTTATATAAATCGGTTTCTTTTTTTTTTTGGTAATGCATCAATGCTGAGGACCTTAATTTACTTCAATGCTCTTCAATTTAAATTATTTCAGTCATGGTTGGACGGAATTTGATGCTGGAAACTGATCCTGTTTAAATTTGCATGTTAACACTAAATGATGCTTCAGGTTTATTATGATTTAGTTTTTAGTCAAATACATTTTCTAACATCAGACACTTTGACTTCAAAGCACTGAATTTAAAGATGTATTTTGCATTCTCCTTCAATACGGATGTCATAGCATCCATTTTCTTTAAAATACAAGAAATGCTTATTTAACCCTTGTGTGGTGTTCGTATTTTTGCTGTATGTAATATATATGTGTGGGGTGGGTGTACAGTATGCGGTCAATGAAAATGTGTTTTTATTTATGTTCTTCACAGAAAATGAGCCAAAGCTAATGAATTTCAGGTTGTAGAAAACATTTATTGTTTCATTTTTCCACTGAGAAAAAAACTGAAAAGAGGTCCCACAGACCCGAACACCATACAAGGGTTAATTTGATGTGGATGAAGAGGAATGGAGAAACCAATGAACACTTTAACAGAATTACAGGAAGACCAGTCAGGTTTCTATCCTCGTTCTTCTGTTTATAAAGCTTCTCATTATTGTTAATAACATTCAGGATCCCCCTCTTTGATTCTGCTTTGTGGCCCTCTGTTTCGGCTCATCTTCCTGCCTTTCATTCTCACTTTCCTTCACTTTACTCCCCTCAGATTTGTCGCCAATCGGTGTGCCCCCCCCCCATCCATGTTTTCTCTCATTCTCCCTCCCTCCTTCCTTCCATAGCTCTCTCCCACTGACAATGCATGCCGCGATAGATATTGGCTGAGAGAGTCATGGAGGGAAGTTGCAGCAACGAAGTGAGATGGAGGAGGCGGCGAGGAATGAGGAGGTACAAACAAAGAGGAAAAAAGGACAAGAGCCAGAAACAATGTAAAGGACAAAAAGAAAAACAAACAGTGAAAATAGGAGTTCCGTAGGATTTTGAATACTATAGTATGTATTGTTTTGTATCATCTTGAGCAGGGAAAAAAGGAATTCCATTAAACATATTTTAATGGAATAACATTGATGGTATTTCAAGTAAAGATCAGTTCAAAACACAAACAAAACAATAAATGCCCAAATTTGATCAGTAATTATATTTAAAGGTGACGGTTTAGGTCAGAAAGTGTCTGAAGGTTTCTTCTTTTCCAATTAGGGAACAACTGCACTAAGAAGTGTTTTTAAAGAAACAAACTGATTACTAATGTTTCTCTTAGGCTGTGGCTTAAATCCATGCAAAGCAGGACTTCAGGTTAAAATGTAAAAACACAAATATGGATGAGCAGAACTTAAGGTCTGTCTGGTTTCTTGTAATATCATTTCTTTAGATGGTTTTTTTAAATTGGCTAAACTCATTTGTATCAAACAAGTCCTTGTTATGCTTTTATGAATTGTATCTCTTTTTAAGGCAGATTCCTACTCTGTAAGAAGCAAGACACTTGACAATGAGACAACAGCTGATGCCATTTACTGTCTTACAGCACCAAGCATGAAATCTATAAACAAATTTCCAGCACATTAACATCATCCAACTTACCACTGTTAGACAACAATTGCCTCAACAATAAAACTTATAAAAAGATAATCGAGCTGGGCATCATACCACTACTTCCTCAGTTTTACTGTTTAGTTTAGTTTTTTTTTTGTTTTTGATGGAAAACTTATCCACAGACGCTGGTCTTGATCTGACTACATTTAAAGGGCCTATGTCATGCAAAATATATTGTTTTAAGCTTTTAGGTGCATTATAGTGTTAATTCCTTACGAAAAACAACCCCATTCCTGTCCCTCTGAGCATTCCTCTCCAACCTTGCTCTCTGAGCACCAGCACCTCCCAATCCCAGAGAATGACTGGGTCCTCACATTCATTTGCATGAACGTGGGGGAACAGCCCCTTCCAGGAAGAGTCTGCGCTACCAGCACCACCCCCAGTCTAACACACACACACCCACTTTCTCAGAGGAGCTAGCTGTAATCAGCAAAACACTTTCATATTAGTAAAAGCTCTGAGAAGAAGTGGTTCCTCTTGCACCTTATCTGCAGTGACAACTACGGCTTGCTGCTGAGGCTGGCTCGACGTTAATGTAATGAAATGGGCGGCACCTGCAAGGAGTGAAAGGCGGAGCCTCAGAGATAGAGGTGTCTTACTTCCAGGTAGGAAAAGGAGCTCACGAAAAAAACTCAGATTTCAGGGCAGCCCAGCTCTGGAGATCTTGAGATCTACCACTCAGAGCATTTCACAGTTTTCTATGCGCTGCTTTCTGCTGGCTCGGCTGTCTCCTTATTCTTACTGATCACACCTGATCCAGATAATTAGTAGCAAGAAGTGCAGAGAGAACTGGAAACCATCAAGCCAGTAGATGTGAAAGACTAGGTTTGAGAAACTCTAAATTAGGGAATTATGCAGACGAATAATTGATTTGCTATCAATAAATGATATTTAAGTAATTCCTCCTTCAGAAGAAAGATGAGAAAATACAGAGCATCCTCTGTGGTCACCGGTTTCTGAAAGCATTAAGGAAAGCACTAAAAGAGCTCTGAGAAAAACTTAAATATTAAGAGCAATTTGAACAATAGATCGCTCCGCAGAACAGATAGATGCCTGAGATGGTGATGAACTACAAACACATCCAAAGACGTAAGATGTGTTTCTTCCAGAAGTTCTGGAATAATGAGAAGAAATCTGAAGAAATTAAATTTTGGGACCAGGTTTAATAAGAAAAAATGTGGACAAAGACTAAAGTACAAATATTTACATCTAAATTGAGGCTGTAAACCTAAAGAAAAAAAATCAAAGCAGGACAGAAAAAAAACAAAACAAAAAGAAAATCCGATTTTTTTTTCCATAGAAAAAACAGTTTTAATTTTAACATAAATGCAAATGCTTTTTGCCAAAAATAATGATTGTAATCTTAGAGAACCCAAGAAGTTTAGTTGGGCTTTAAGAGTAGCCAAATAAAATAACTGCTGTCAAATTTGACTCAGTGGATTCTCCAGAATTAATACCAGTTTTGTTTTTGCACCTGTTGTAAAAACTCCTGCATACGTCTGAGAAAAGCAAAGTAAGAATGCAGTTTAGGTAACGAGACAGGAGCGGACACATTGTAAAAATCACGTGGGAAAAAAAATAAATGCTGGTTAAAAAAAAGTGTGAGCTGTGCTTGAGCAGAGAGTGAAGCAGACAGAAGAGCGGCTGAATTAACATGATACAATAAGACGAGTAGAGAAAGAGCGCCTGAGGGGAGAGCAGAGAAGGGTTAGGCTGTTAACACGCCGCCTCACCTGCGAGCATGCAAACACACACAGAGAGACACACACAGCATGAAGACACAGACACTTTTGGATTTTAAGTAACCCTTTGAAACACACTCCCATCTCACCGTCTTAAAAACCAGCCAATCACAGCGGGCTTCAGATGGCAGCGAAGCTGTACTGCATTCTACCTGCACTGATGTAAGATGACACGCTTGGTTGTGGGACTTCACTGTGCTTTACCTAATGATGAATTATGCATCGACCGCTGTCACTTTGAAAAATGCAATTACCTCAGTGACAAGGCAGATGGTGGTGTTTTGTCTGGCATATGCTGCGCATCTTTTAAGTGTGTAGTGCTGAACACAACTGCAGGTAGCAAGCGCACAAATGTGGAAGAAGAGACATTCCCTCAGAAATTCATGAGCGTCCTGAAAACATGCGGCGGTGCAAGCATGCTTCAACATCAGCCTTCCTGCATTTGTGGAGAGAAAAGTCTGATTCTAGAGAAAACGTCCATTTAATTATGAATACAAACATGTCCTGCTCAAGGGCTTGCTTCGGAACATAATCAATGCGTTAAGAGCAGTCGCACTCTGATTGGTTGAAGAACTTCACACATGAAACATTTCTTTCTTTTTCAAAGAACGCTCAGAATTTTTGTTTTATGTTGCTGTCAGATCTTGGACAAAAAAAATGATACTTAAAAAAAAAACAGGTAACAATGAACTCCTGATTCTGGCAATAAAGCTATTTATGTATAAAAAACGAACTTTACTCACAAATCAACAACAAAATAAACACTTAAATATAAAAGCTGATATAAAAGCTATGCACATAGAAATATTATGACTTCTCAGCAAGTCTTTGGGCATTGAAAACTGAGTAAAAACCACAAGTACTATACTTTGAAAAAGAGTTTAAAAATCAAACAACTAATAAATGCAAGGGCTTCTAAAATTAGGGTTTTGAGGTGACTTCTTACATAAAGATAAATAAAGAGAAACAAACACAAAAACAAAATCACATAAAGTGTTAGTCACATGCATCTGCACGGGTCAACCCCCTTGGAAGTTGTTGGGATAATAAACTTTAATTGTATAGCACCTTTCACAATAAAAATCACAAAGGGCTTAACAGTAAAACACAAAGTAAAACACAGAATTTAAAGCAAAACTAAGAAAAGACAAATTTAAAAAGCTGTGTTTTTAGCTGCTTTTTAAAAGAAAACACTGGGATTAAGGCATAACAAACCTGAACTCAAGACGGTCCATTTTTATTGTTATATTAGAATCTTAATATCTTAAAACAACTGATATCTATACATTTTACAGAAAATAATCCACTGCATTTCCTAAAAAAACAAAAAAAAAGTAGACAAAGACAGAAAAGTACGGGTAGGAAAGGGAGAATGCTGGGTGTGATGGAAATAATTCCCACTTCAGATCCCACAGGGATGCAGCACCACTCGCTGCTCTTCTGTTTTTGTTCCTTTTTCTTATCCTTGCTGTCATCTTCTTCTCATCCCTCTTCAGATCTCTTGCTTTGGTGTTTCTTGTTTTTACCCTCACTTTTTATCTCACTTGATGTCACCTTTGAAATGTGCCATTTACTGTCCCTCAACCTGTGATTTACGTTGCTTTAACTCTCTTTCACCATTTTTTATCCATGCTTCTTTTTTAGTTGAAACCATGGTGTGGGCTTTAATTAGCTCAGTGGAAAGCTGTGAGAGAAGCTGAAAATATGCTAAGATGGCCACATACAGGGATAAAAACGCTTCAGGGTATTATTTGAGCAAGTTGATGTGAAAAAAGTCATTTAGTTCATTGGACAATATAGATAGTGATTATTAGAATAAATGTGAGTGGAGACAAAATGGGAAGACATTTAAAAATGAACAAATCTAAGAGTATTTATTTGTCATCAGCTGAGTCATGGATCAGTCACAAGTTCTTTTATAAGTAATTACTAAAAAAAAAAGTCACTCGAGGTCCATTTTTAGTTTTCTAAATGATTCTAAATGAAAATATTAAGGAGACACAGGAAGAGCTAATTAAAGCCCACACCGTGGATTCAACACTAAAAAGAATTGCTGGTCAGAGTGCTATTGGGAGTTTTTCTAAAATTTTTTGTAAATCATTGTGATCAGACGAGCATCTGGTGACCGGGCTTCATCCCACAGGACCAAGACGCGTTGGGTCCAAAACCAAAAGGCCTTCCACCGCCTAAGATAGGAAAGGATAGGCACCATGTGGTTTGGGCAGCGGTCAAGATTGGGTGCCTCAACAGCCCAATCCCCAGAAATTGACTAACCTGGAATGCCACTTGTGACCTCAGTCACAACTGCTCTTATGGGTGAATACAGGCTGTGTACAGGCAAAAAATTAGTAAACTTGTATGAGTCAGGTAGGTGATCATGCACATTTTTTTTCTACAGCCATGCTGCAGGCAACAGGTCGTACCGAACACTTGTGCAACTTGCAGGTGAGGCGGTAGTAGGTGAAGGTAGCAGGCATGTCATAGGAAAATGTCACGAAACAGAAGTGCTTTACACATGATCAGTGTAGCCTGTTGGGATTAGGAAATTAGACAATCAGAACGTAGTTTGAGTGGACATGCTACAGGCGTCCTACTGACACTTAAGTATCCCGTGCACACCCTATCCGTGCAGTATTCACACTGGGTCAGTAAGGGGCCAATACTTACACTTAACTAACAACTGACTAACAACCACCCATGACAGTTGCTGCGTCACAAACCCGAGCTTTTTCAAACCACTGTTTTTTTCTACCCCCCACAATTTGAATAAAGAAATACACAGAAACATCGTTTAAATCTATAATTATGATATACATGTTCTCCTTCATGAGAAAAATGCAACAAGATCATGCTAAAAACACCCAAAACATGATTTTCATTGGAATGAGTCTTTAAGGGTACTGCAAGACACACCTGAAGCCCGTTAAGATGCAACTGCTTCACTCCATGAGCCTGGCCAACCCAAAAACCTGCAGCACCTGTATGGATCAACCACCTGTATACATGCATGTGACTAAGGCTTAACTAAGTGGGAAAACAATTCAGGCTGGAGACAGTCATGTTGACCACAACGCACAGTTTTCGTTCTAAAATACAACCCCTTGGAAAGGGTTGAACTCTCTTCCCTATGCAGTAAACCATGGTGAGACACACACAACTCAGCTGTCACGTTGTCATTTTAAATCGTTACATTAAATCCCAAAACTAAAGAACACAAGAACAGATAACACCCAAAACAAAGATTTTCCAACTATGTTATTAAAACTGCATATATCTAGTGACACTTCAGGCTTTTTTAAGTTGAGGGGGGAGAGCCATGAAAAGCCAGTAGACAACTACAGTTGATCAAGAGAAATAAGGATAGAAGGTGACAGCAGAGGAGGGGTTGACTTAAGTACAGGCAGCAAACAGGAAAAAAAACCCAGACATTAGATCTTCCAAGGCAGCGCTCTCTTAAGGGATTATTAGATGCGTGACGTCCTCCTAAAAGCTCCACGCCTCACATCTAACGAGGACAATATCACCATGCGACATTTCTAAGCCACACAAGGATGGAAAAAAAAGATTAAAGAAATGAAAAAGTTTCAAAAGATAAGCCGACATTCAAAACACTATTTAAAAAAAGGATTTTTTTTTACCCAGAGACAAAAAGGACACAGAGATGCTTAGACAAAAATGACCTTATGGCATAAGGATGCAGACAAATAGCACACAAGTCCTTTAGGCAGAGTCTACTGCCAATTTAGGAGGGGGAAGTTTGCTCACTAAATATTTGATGGACACCCTGAGCTGCAATGAGATTAAAAGATTAATCTTGCCAATACGGATGTGTTTATCAGCATCAATACGTTTGTGTGCGCGCTCATGTGCACAAGCAACACAAAAGCCCAGATTTAATTAAAAATGCAATGAAGCTCGCACAGCAACAATAACCACAGCGCAGAGCACAAAACTGAGGGATCAGGTCACACAGACAGAAATAAACAGTTTTGATGTTGGAAGGAAACAACAAACTAAAAGAGCCACACACCAGACAAAAATGAAAGGGTGTTAAAAATAACTTGTGTCAGCAACGGAAAGAATGTTTCATTTAATTCACTCTTCATTATCATGACCTATTGGTTCATTACCTAAAAGGAAAAATCAACTGATGTACAGAAAATGTGGCCTTTTCATTCTAATTTTAGTTGTATTGCATAAAATCAATTAATCATCACCCAATGTGAAGAGCAAAAGTTTAAGAAACTAAAAATACTATATAATAATTTTCTAATATAAGTGGTTATGAAAATAATAAATTTTTATGTACTTACATACTCTTACATGCTGCTTACATATTCACTACAATCTGTTGCCCAAAGCATAGAGTAGAAAAAATTTGCATGTACATTTTTGCCTTACGGTTTCACCAGGTGGTCAACAATCGCCCATTTCTACTCATAAGGGCAGGTGTGACTACAGTTTTAGCCTTAGTCATGAGTTGACTGGTATGGGTGCTGCGGGTTTTTGGGTTTTCCAGGCCTGTGGAGGGTCATAGAGAGAGAAGTGCAGATGTGTCTTGCTGCTACTTTGACCCTTGTTTGACCATGTAACAAGGACGTCATGAAACGCGGCGTGTACAATTGCTCGTGTCTTTTACTCTCTTTGATTCTGCACACTGATTCACCCTCATGTGAAGTAAGACCTTTGCTTTAGGACAGGGCTGGCTAACCCTGGCCTTCAAGGGCCACAATCTTGCCTGGTTTCCAGCTCTCCTTGACCATCTTTCTGCTGATTGGCTGACTCAAGTGATTCCACATCATGATTGACTGAACACACACCTGGTTAAGGCAGTGAGCATCAAGCAGTCCAGGGAGAGCTGGAAAACAATCAGAGTTGAGGCTCTTGAGGACCACGGTTGGCCAGTCCTATCTTTGGGGGACAGGAGTTCATATATTTTGTCTGAGCTTTCACACTTGCCAAAAAACGTGAACCATCTGAACCAACAAACCCTGGTGAAGCCCCCTCTTCAAGATCTTCAACGTCCATAATTTTCCGAAAGAACACTCCTTTATGGCTTTTAGTTTTCCTGAAATAATTTGATTGAGGCCTTTAACCTCCTCACTGAGTCAAGTTGTGCTGAAGGTTTTTCTATGTTTGAATTATTTGATCTTTATTATTACAGACTCTAGGTCCATTTGCCACAAGTAACAATAATAAAAAAACTGAGAATATATAAAAATAAAAACATTCATGATCATACAAGTATGACAAACCAATAAAAACAACAACATAAAATTACTAAGTATCATAAACCAGAAAATCTAAAACAATTGCAGACTAAAAACGTAAAAGTTTACAAGAGGCGACCATACCAAAACCTTCAGATTGGGGGCTGGTATCTAAAAGTGCCATCCCTTACATTGGTGAAAGTTAAAAAAATTTTGTTTTTAGAAGCATTAGCACAAGAAATGAAACCATAGATAAAACGTCTCAGCAAGGCTTGGAGAGTATTAACTCTTGCACCAACAAACAAACTACTTGCAATGCACCACGTGGCTGTTTTAATAAAATTTAAAAGGGCATCATTATAGGCAACCTGCAGCCTCCTCATGCGAGATGCTCTGTAGTTGGACCACAGGTGGGCAGTATACAATGGTGTGCAGTAAGTTTTGAGTAGGAGAATTTAAAGATTGTTAGAACATGAATAAAACCTGCATGCAACCATGTTTGCCTGAGAGTATAAAATACACAGTTGTCTGTGAATATCATCAGTCTTTAAAGTTATTATTGGAGATATGTCCAAGATATTTTACTTTGTGACCGACATCAAAATCAGAATCAGAGAATTTAACAGCAAGAAAATTCAATGTTACATCATCCTTTGTAAGACAAATCATCACAGCACTTCTGCTGAAGTTGTATAAAATAACATTTTCAAAACCAAGTTCAGAACAAACATCTAAAAGCTGTTGCAATGCGGAGCTGCTGGGGCTAAAAACAACTAAGTCATCTGCATGCATCAGATGATTTACTTTAAAACCACCAACCATGCCACCGGTATTACATGCATTCAAATCCTTCGACAGGTTATCTACATACAAGTTAAAAAGAAGTGTGGATAAAATAAATCCTTATCTTACCCACTTGGTCTTTCCAACTGGAGAAGAGACACTTTATCCCCACCTAACTATCATTTTCTGATGGGTGTACCAGAAGCCTAGTAGTCTTATAATGTACCTTGGAACGCCCCGGGTTTTCATTTTTATACAAAGTTTGGTGTGATATTCCCTGTCAAAGGCTGTAGATGTGTCAATAAAACACATCACAATAAAAAACAGATGAATTATCCTGTCTGTACTTATTAACAATTTCGTTTAATGCAAAAATGCACATCTGTCCCATGTTGAGCTTTAAAACCAAACTGATTATCAGCGGAGGAAATGAAATCCTTAATTGCTTGAAATGAAATTATTTCCAAAACCTTAGAGAGGACACTGGCTAATGCTATAAGGTCTATAATTGTCAAAACAGACAAGCTTGCCTGTCTGGTGTTTAATCAGGCACCATCGATATATAGACATCATTGAGTCAGGTAATTCCCCATGAATTAAAAAGCCAGTGAAACAAATGGCAAGAAGCGGAAAAATCCTTGGGCTGGCATATTTAAGATGCTCACTGGTAATGTGATCTAGCTCCTCAGAGCTCTTCTCTGCTCTAGTTAGCCTCTAAGAGTTTGTATTAGCGCCACTCTCCTTCACCTCTGGCAGCTCTGACAGGATGACCAGGGGCCACTTTGTGGATCGCACACTGCAGTCTGGAGATTTCAAAACCAGCAGAGATTTGCTGAGGATAAAACGTAAAGCTGCACTGAACAATGAATTTCACTGTCCAAGATAGTTTAATGGGATAAGATGCTCACATAAATCTGGCTGGATGTAGGATTGGGAGTGTGCTGTGTGGACTCTGTGCCTGTCACTGTGTGTACATGTGTGAGAAGAGCCTAGTGGGAAAGGGGTGAATATTTATGGTTTTTGTCTGTATTGGGGCAGAAAGTTATGTGATGAGAAGGCTGCAGTCAAACTGTCTAAGTCACAAAGACCAGACAGCCCTATTTGGAATGCTTTGAAGCTAGACAGCTTCAAATGCAAAAGAGCTTATAGGGCTAAGAAGGGAATGGATCTGCCACACATGCACATGGAGACAAAAGTATAGAAAAGGACAGCATAAAAACCAGCACACAAACTACAACATCTCTGATTTTGGAGCATGCTCAGACAGAACTGATCTTTTAATTTTTCCTGTATACATTCTTACTGATTATAATTTGCCAAATGAAGAGTATTTTTTCTCACCAAAATCCACAAAGGAGGACTGTCCCACAATCTTGATGTCTGACTTTGATATGACTCCAGTCTTGGTAAAGTTTCCATCCTGAGAGGTGGACAAAAAAAAAAGAGAAGAGAGAAAGGATTGATGAGCTTTTAAAACTCAAACATACTGAAAATGCATGACTGTGGCCTCGAGTGTCACAAACAGGAAACTGTGGCGTAAGTATAGTGTCGTAGTGACAGATATGGTCTATCAAACTAAAGATGGTTCGGAGGTACAATGGCTAGCACACAGTGGCTGTGTTCCATGAAAAAAAAGATTCTCCTTGCGTACAAACATGAGTGCATTCATTAAGTGTCAGAGGCAGCAAAACTCTACACATTTGGAGACAGATGACAAATTCTGTCACGGCCAAATGTTTTTATGCTGACATTTTGCATTTTCAGAAAAGGACAAAAAAAATAGACAGTTTGACAAAAAACTAAAGTCAGCCTATTAGTTACGTAACGATATACAAGTCTAAAATTGTTCCCTGGGTTCCTACTATCTTGTAATTTTTCTTTTGCAACTTTTTAAATTATGTTTGTATATATATTTTTGAAATATTTAGTTTTAGACTGATTATAAGAGTAGACATTCGGTGTGCACCAGATTTTAGGCTTTATGACGAGCTCTTTTCAAGAACTGTTTGATGTGCTTGTTGATGCAAAAAAAAGGAGCGTCACCCCAAAAAGGACTTAACAGGTTCATAAATTGGATGGATAATTAAATTTGATGTATTGGTACTTGCCCTAAATTGAGGATATTTTTGTTTGTTCTATGATTAATTTTCTTCCAGTAAAACATCAAAAACCAAACAAACAGAGTCATTTGATCCAAATCTGATTGTGAAATTAGGTTAACGCATGCTTGAATTAACAGGTTTAATAAAAAAAAGCATAGCATGATCCTGTTTGTCGTACTATAAAAATACAGTACATATGTGCAATGAAACATGGTTTTAAGGTAAAAACTCTGCCATGTTTTGGAATGTGATTTTGCAGCAGATAGCTGAATTTTATAGAGACTCTGCAGAATCCTGGAAGTTAGTCCTGGAATTGTGAGAGTAGGTTTTCTGTAGCAGTGCTGTCTAGAGTATCATAAATTACAGTGTAAGGGATCAGGGCAGTTTACTTTAATAGTTTCTGACATTAAAAAATGTTTTAAACTATATGAGCTTTTTAAGTAAGACAAAAATGAATGCTGGTGTAAGATTACTGCATAAACCATATAATTGGGATTAAAAACCCTAAAACATGATATTTCCTCCTTGACAAACACAGAATTACACAGAATAGTTGTTTGTGCATTTTTGAACTCAATACCATCCTGCAATATCAAACGTCTAACATCTGTCTTTAATATATAGTTGTTGTAGACCTTTACATTGGTTATTAAACTGAGTTTAATCACTGTGATCTGCAGTCAACACTACTGGTGGAACTGCAGCTTCAACTGATCCATTAACAACCCGATCCACAACTTGATGAGTGATACTTTGGTAATTTTCGGTTAATTAGAGAATGGATTGTTTTTGTCCGCAAATTATGTTCACAATCAATCAAAAAATGACAATTGTTATTTTCCAGAGCACAGGTGATCTTCATCAGTGCAAAACATATTAGACTTGTTTCGCGTATTTCCTCTGAATAGATTAACTACTTAATGAGCTCTTCTTGTACTTGTAATTAGATTTCCCTTTCGCTGCCATGAAACGCAACAGCCAAGATGACAAACATCATTCCAGACGCAGAACAGGCGATAAAAAAACAGGTTACAGACTCATCAGCTGCCTTAAGCTGTTTTTGGTTTAATGTACCATTAAATATCAAAGAACGCAGAGACAGGAGGACTAGAAACAAACTGAAATTCATTCATCTTTGGAATAAAAATACTAAAAAACACATTTTTAAAAGCAGAAACAGAATAACAATAAACAGCATTTTTAAAAGCAACGGCTAAAAACTGGAAAATTTAAATATATGGAGAGAATATTTTCTCTTGGTAATCATAATAAACCTTTAAGAAAATTTTGCAGCAATAGGTTTTTATAAGTGTAACTACACTTACCGGCCACTTTATTCAGTACACCTTGCTAGTACTGGGTTGGACAATGGAATATGGAAAACATGTATAAGTTTATGAGCCAAAGAGCAGCTGTAACTGTAACACCAATTGTAATAGTAAAGGTAGATCTTAGAAAAACATGACATAAAAGTATTACATTTTAAAATCGTCTCATTTTTTAAATCTAAATGTTGATACATATATTGTACAAAAATAAAATAAATTGCTGACTTTATGAGATCGATGGCATTTGTCAACACTAACGTGTGTTCAGCTCTTTGAAAATGAATGGGTGCTCGATATTGAACAGCAGAGTCTGTGTCTGTGTAGCATGACCTCTGACTATCTAACGACTTCAGAGTGATTACAGACCGTCCCGATTAAACTTTCTGTGATTAAGAACAGCTGACTGATGCGTGAAAATGATCAGATTAAAAATCTAGCCACCCCCAGTTCACATCACTAAACTCATTCATTTAAAGGTAATGCAGGGACATACATACTGAAATGAAGAGACTAAAAAAACATGAGGAGGTATATATACTTCTCTATTATAAACTAAATATAGACTGATACTACCTTTGTTATTCGTGCTTGAAAAGGACAGAGACATTTGGAAAAATTTTTAGTTTGACAATTTAAATTTGTGGATATGGTAAAAACTTAAGATAACTAAAGAAAGCCAGAAAAATAGCATCTTAGCAAATGATCCAAATCATCAGGTCAGCTATCAGAAAGAACCTTTCATACAACTTGGTTTCTTCGCCACCTCCCTATGCTGAGCTCTGTGACTTGATTTTCTTTCTCTGGATGCTTTCTTGTGTAATCGCAGGAAAACAGAGGAATAGGCACGGATGGGAACAGACTAAGGCTGTAAGGAAAACAGAGAAAACTAATTAAAAGAGAGTGCTGAAGAAAGAGGAGTGTGCTGGCCTGTGACCGATAGATGCAGCTGCACTGAACCAAGGACCACGATGGCATTAACAGGGGTCTAATGCTGTATGCTTGCTGGGAAATGACATGGTCGTCTGGGTTTGCATGGATTTCTACAAGTATGTTAGGAGTGCTTTATTTATTCATTTTTAGGAAGCGCAGTATTTTTTAAATGTATGAAAGTGATTGCACATGGGGCTGCACGGTGGCGCAGTGGTTAGCACTCCTGCCTCACAGCAAGAAGGTTCCCGGTTCAAGTCCTGGCTGGGGGACCTTTCTGTGTGGAGTTTGCATGTTCTCCCCGTGCATGCGTGGGTTTTCTCCGGGTACTCCGGCTTCCTCCCACCGTCCAAAAACATGCTTCATAGGTTAATTGGTCACTCTAAATTGTCCCTAGGTGTGACTGTGAGTGTGCATGGGTGTGTGATTGTGGCCCCTGCGACAGACTGGCGACCTGTCCAGGGGTGTCCCCTGCCTTCGCCCATGAGTAGCCGGGTTAGGCTCCGGCAACCCCGTGACCCCGAAAGGGATAAAGCGGATTGGAAAATGAATGAATGAATGAATGATTGCACATGTAGGGAATTGTTTGTCTGTGAAAGGAGTTCCTGTAATGCCAAGGCAGACATACATTCAAGGAAAACCAAGTGTTGTGAGCTATAGTGGATTATACCAAAACTCTATCAATCTTTCAGTATTTTAAGCCTTAGAGTGTATTCTGACTGGACACATTGGGTTCACTTAAAGTGAAGCAGCATTCACTTCCCCTGATAATCCTGAACAAATTTTCAGTCTGAATGCACCCAAGCGGAATCTGGTCCAAGACCAAGAACCGCTCGCGGACCCATCTTTTGAGGTAGTCTCAGTGAGTGCATGTGATTTTTGGGTGGGTTGTAGAGAGAAGCGGCCCCGTCTTAAGGAAAGTACAGGTGTGTCTTGCAGTTCCCTTGAGGCTCTCCAGCCACCTCAAGGGATGTAATAAAAATAGAAATACGATTGTTGTGCGTGTGGTAAATGTATCATGAAGTATTCTTAAAGCCAACGTAAGTTGCACGCACTTATGACATACGGGTGACACTGTCGTATGGTGCCTGTATGCCACACTCTAGTCATTAGTAAGGTATGAGTACTGGCATCTTACTGACCCAGCATGAATGCCGCATACATGGTGGGTGCAGGTGATAAGTAAGTGCTCGTGGGATGCCCACACGAACTACACTATGAGTGTCCAATTTTCTAATTTCAAACAGTCAAGTTGCACACAAGGAATGCTCATTTACCATGTGAACATAACCTATCACCTACTTCACCTCTACTTTACTCCAGTGTGTTGTATAAGTGTTCACTACGACCTGTCGCTTGCTGCGTGCCCATAGAATAAAATGTGCAGGAACATTTACGTTCTACAGGCTTAAGTGGTCTATGAGCTTTATTTCTACTGCAGGCAACCAGCATGGTCCATACAGGTTTGCCCATGTTTTGCCTGTAGACAGCCTGTATCTAGTCGTAAGGGAAGTCGTAAGGCTTTGACTTAGTTATTATTGCATTTATCTTTAATATTATTGATCAAGTGATTTCCCTGTTTCAATTAATACATTTACAGTGGCTTCAAAAATAGAAAAGACTCAGGCCCATTAAATATGACAGTAAAGCATTGACAGTTCCATATGATCCTGATTGCATTAAAGCCGTGATCAGGCAGACATCTCCTCAGCCCACCCTATCTGTTGGAGCTCTGTGGGGCTGGCAGTACATTTGTTCTGGCTTGCTCCAACTTGTAATTACTTTTACCCAAACTCTGTCTCTGCTAAAACCTTCCGTTTCTCCTTCTACACTTTTCCCTGCCTTCCTTGCCTTTCTTTTTTCATATTCCCCCTCTCTGTGATAAGATGAACTACTGTTTGGCTAATGCCTCGACCTGCTGAATTTCAAATAGAGCCCTTTGACAAAATTTAGAACTATGGTCTCTTTTTGTTGCTTCCCTGGAATATTAATGAATATTGTAGCAGAGATAGCAGCCTCAAATCTTTGCTGAGCCATTTGTTGCATTTAAGGAAACAGAAACAGTCATTTACAGTTCTGAAGGTTTACAATAGGATTCCATTTCAAGAATGGAACAAGATAATGCTTCCATATTCTTGTGATAATGCAAGTGCAATTATTTTTTAAGAGAGAAAGTAAACTTCTGCATGTTTCTGAGTGCAGATAAAAGTCATAACAACAGAGACGAGGGTTTTATCCCATTTAGTTGTCACTTTGAGGCAGTCTCCAGGAGGTTTTGATCCATTTGAAAAGGTTTTTAGTTTCCTCATATGAGTTTCCAGGATTTTTCATGTTTCATGTTCTTCCTAACATGCTCAAAAACAATTTTCTCTCATAATGGTTAAGTCATCGTGGTTGTTTCTCACTTTTCTAATGTATCCAAAACTTCTAATTTAGAATTATAGAAATAAAATGACCAATTTATTTTATGCCGAAATATGCATCCAGTAGAAGCTGAGCTTTGATGTCTTGGGACAAGCCAAGTATAAAAGTTTTAGTCTTAACTGAAATATGAGTTTATGCTACAATGGTGCAATTCAAACAAAGTTACATTCCAACAAAAATTTGCACATTCTCTTTCAATTAGCGGCACAGCTGTCAGACATGCAGCTCTCTCCTACTCGGTCACAAAAACTATTCTTTGAATCAAAAATATTTAGGGGTTTATTGACAATTATGAAAGGGTAAATGTGCCTCATTAACGAAGTGAAATAATTAGCTGTTGGTGCCATTTGACTGAAATTAAATTGTTTATTGCATTTCATACATGCATTCGCCGGTTATTCTTTGGTCATGCGGCCGTTCTGGCCCCCTATTGGTTAAGATGCATTTTGGGAGCTGCCGAATCTTTTTATTGGATTTAATTAGATTTAGAACTTGGGAAGCACAGCAGCAAATTAATCTTAGACCGTGTTATTATCGTGTTTGGGACATGCTTATCCCCTTTAAATATATTTATTTATTTTTGTGGTAAGTACTTTGTACTTTTCATATATGAAGAAAGTGAAAGGAAATAAATGACATAAAAAGGAAGAACAACGACCCCTTTTTTCTTGAAGCAGGGGTCAAGACACTTCCTGATCCCCATGTTATCTTAGCAGATTGACTTATTTTTTAAAAAAAAGCTTTTACCTTGTTGATCCAGGTCTCAAATGTAGCCCCTTCCGTTGTCAGGAACAAATCTGAAAAAAAAAAGAGAAGAAAGGGGGCAAATAATTAAGTGGGATGCATTAAATGACTTCAGCAATTACAACCAAACAGCCAGCACCTGGTCCACACTAATAAAACAACTATCTGTTGGTGTACTACGTATCATTCAGGCGTTTTAGACATCAATTTTTCTTGGTAACGAAGGTAAATAGAGTAGTGATTAAAAAGAGTATCATCAGCATAAAAGTTGTAACACACATCACATTTCCTGATGTTCAAAGTGCAAGCTTTTCAACAGAAGATGAAAGGCTGGGGTCAAAAATGCTGCAGGAAACTGAGCAGTTCTGATCAGATCTCTACATGTTCAGTCACTTTTTTACATAGATGCAGAGACATTAAAGGCCTACAGAATGCTGATGAACTGATGAAGACTGAGCTGAATAAATAGTCTGGAAGGTGGTGAAACAGTGTTAAGGGAGTTTAAATACGGAGAGGACTATAATTTCTTATTAACTAAAAAATAAAATGAAAGAAAAACAATAACCCAAAAACCCTGAAAAAACCAAACTGATATTGGTTTTATTTGACACAGACTATTGTGGCTAGAGGTCATTATGACCCCCATTTAACAAAAGTAAAATTTTTTATTTTGACGTTTTTCTGTTTTTGTTTGTTTTAAATTAAGATAAAAAGCTGTAGTAATTTTCTTTCCAAGAAGTAAATTTTTAATGTTGGGAATTCCAGATATTTCGATTATCTAGTTTTTCTATGTTTGTGTTTAGAATAGTTCTTTTTCTTGTTTTTCTCTCGACATTTGCCTTATAGTCCTTATACAGAATGACTTGCTTTTCATTCACAGTATTCAAAAAATAATCTGGCCTTGTTGGAATATCTAAAATGAATTGCATTATAGTAATCATAATGAATCTAGATTGCACATTGAGACCACTACAGTTGCAACCTAGTGCTTTATAAATACATTAAAATCAATAAAGATAATCTTCACTAATAAAACAGTAACATTAAGAGCTCATCATATTTTATCATTGGGGAGTTAAAACATTAACAAAAGCTAATTTTATTGTTTTTCTCATTATTAGTAGTATAAGAAGTTTACATTATCTCCAATTGGTATTTAATGAGTTATTATGAAAAGGAGATGATTGTCCATCATGCTGTAATATTTTAAATCCCAAAGGAAACACAAATAGTTCAGCAACACACTATTAAGAAAACAAAGGCAAAGAAGTTAACATATTTTTTAGTGCTTTTAGGCTGATCTTGTTCACAATATTATGAAGAACTGACGGCTATATTTTAAAAAAAGCTAATTATTTGTGCTGCAAATTACAGAAGCTTAAATAAAAGTTCGATGTAAAAAAGCGGTCAGTGTTGTAGCATTTATAAAAATATAAAACCAGATATCAAACATTTCTGGTTCAGGTGAGTAAGTCTGAGCAACAGCTTCATTTTTGATGCTTTAGACCTCTACTGTTGTCATCTTGCAATGATGCACTGAACTTCTTTATTCAATGTTATCGTCTCTTTATGTTGCATTCATAAACTCTTTCTCCTCATCTGTGCTGCATGAGTCGATGTGGTTTTTCTGTCTTTGACCTGAATGGGCAAAAACAGATGGCCAGCTTTCCTGGTTCCATTGTTTATCTGCACTATTTCATCATTGCATGCTTTTGACTGTATATGAGAACTGGACTGAGTGACCCCCTCCCGTCACGTTCCAAATAGGAAGTACCCGCTTGTCCCAAAAAGACAGATGGCAAAGTGACACATATACATTTAAGGAGTAAGGAGGTATAGCCTGAAATTTTCATTTTTTTAAATTCACTAAACATTGTGTGTAGCTGCACTGACAAAGTTTATGTTCCTGATTTAGGAGATCTTAACAATCAAACAGCTAAACACACTAAACATTTTCTAAAGATTAGAAGTAAGTGATTTAAGTTCAGTATTTAGTCTGCATAACTTTAATTCAAGCTTGGGAAACAGAATGCATTTGTGTTACAGGTGTTGAACTCTGACAACCTGAAAGCCAAAAATGAAAATGATAAAACACTCAAGAGAAAGATTTTTGCTCTGAATTTCATTGACTTTTGTTGTTTTGTCATGTCTCAGATTTTTAAATGAGAAATCTAGCTGAGACTGTAGAATAACAGGCTTCTTGGAGCAGCCTAGGAGAGGACCAGGTGGAAAGAAATAAACAGCAAAACAGAGGGCTGAGGTTGCTCTAAGCAACAGGATTTCATTCAGCCTTCTTGAGTCTTCAGCCCCCAGTAATGCCTGTAGCTTACTCTATTGGAATCCTATATCCTCCACTTGTACTTATATTGTTTGTTCTTGAAGCTTAAAGCTGTAAGCCATAATTCTGAAGCAGTTTTGTGTCTTATATAAGAGAGCATTTGCTTTCATTACTGTGTTTTTTGGTTCTGCTCAGATAATTGGACATAAAATGAATATTGACATCGATCTGCCTTAAGGCCGAGAGCTACGGAATGTGTTCTGCATAGAAAAGTACACACACACACAAAATAAATTCATCAAACAACCAAAGCTGCACTCATGCTTTAGAGCCCGCATGGAAAGACCAGACAAGCAACAGAAAGTCATGATTGCAACCTATTTCACTGATATGCAGACAGCATCACAACTGATCAGGCATCAGGCTGACTTCAGGTAAAAAAAAAAAAAAAAAAGAAACGCACAAAAACAAATATAGGATTTTATATTGCTATATTGAGGTTTTGCTCTTTCGCAGATTTTTTACACTGTGATTTTGCATGATTTTTTTTCTTTTACAGCACACTGGGTTCTGCATCCTGATTGGTTGTAGAGCTTGTCAATTAATCTCCTCCATGCCATGTCACAGACACTAATTGACACTGCATGTCCAACTTGCCAGAGTTCTGTAAATTTTTGATCATGATCAGATCTTTGTTTTCATTCTATAACACTAGACTTATTTTTCTATTAAGGTTTGAACTTTGAGAATTTAAACAAGAGAGAAAAGTGGGAAAATGTTCATGTCTGTTTGAGAAAACAGTATAAAGTGTGTAGTGAGGGGTTTTACACCCTTAAAACATCTGTAATTCTACTTTGCGGATTTCACCTATTGTGAGTTATTTACTGAATGTAGCCCCCACGATAAACGAAGGAAGACTGTAAAAATATTCTGATGTTTTTGCTTATAATAGTATTCACTTGTGGTTAAGAGACTTAAATATAAAATCTGTCGTGAATTTAGAATCAAAAAGTGCAAAAACACAGCCAAGTTTTTGCACTTGCAAATTGTACGTCTCCTCATCTACTCATATAGTTCTGAGCTTGATCATGCAATATTTAGAATTTGGATGGGATCAGTGTGAGGCATGTCGGTAGGTTAAGACCACTGGTAAAAGATACAATGGTAATGGTGATTCATTTTTAACAAATGAAATTTTTATTTGAAAATATTTTACAAAAAAAAACATTTTTGTCTTGCTGACCCCAAAACTAGTCCTCTAGCAGCTCATTTCTGTCAAAGTTACAGAGCGGAACTTTGTCTTACACAGTTACAAGAATAACGCCCCCCCCCAAAAAAAATAAAAACACTTTTTATGATACAGAAAATATCTAAATGGAAAACTTGTATCAACTTGCCTGCATTTATGCGGAGATCAAGAACACACAAGGTTCAATGCAGTTTTCCCATTTAAAGTATGTGGGTCTCTTTTCCGTTGTGTGCATTCACTGTGGGTGGTGTGTTGATTAGCTTGGTTAATCAGCCAATCAGGCCTCTTAGACAGAATCCAGCCGTGATTGGCTGATTAGCAGCAATGCGGGTGTGTTGGTGACAAAGACACGGTGGATCAGAGAAATGCACACTGGGATCTTATCTAGTAAACACTTAAGGATGTCGCAGCGAAGCAACTTCATGACTCTTCTCTCTCCTCGCCTATTTTCTCTTTTCAAGTGCGCATAGAGAACGGGCCCAAGTTTTAAAGTTTTCAAAGAGTTTGAAAAATGTATAGTTTTAACTCTGAATGTTGAATTAATGCTAATCTAGTCCAGAAGGAATGTGTCCAAAAGGGAGCAATTTATACCAAACACAATGAGGTTTTGGCTTGGCATATTTCTTAGCCTTTTATCTCACTTGAACTGATTTCTTCCTATTCTTAAATATCACACTATAAACCTTTGTGCTACCAACAATACTTCCTGTAATTTTTAATAGAGATTTGCTGTTTTATCAGTTTTTAACGTACAAACTGTATTTTATTTTCTTCCGTGTTCTTTTCTTGTAAGTCATAATGGTAAATGGCGTATACTTATATAGAGCTTTTCTACCTTCATTGAAGCGCTTTATGCTTCCATTCACCCATTCACACACACACATTCACACACTGATGGCGGCTCCGCTGCCGAACACAGGCAGCCAACCTGCCATCAGAGGTAATGTGGGGTTCAGTGTCTTGCCCAAGGACACTTCGACACATGGGCGGGCAAGGCGGTAATCGAACCTGCAATCCTTCGATCAGAGGCTGACTGCCCTTTCCACTGCACCACGGCCGCCCCAAGATAATGGCTTGCTGAAGGATTTGTTGCCAAACTTAACCATCTTTGAAGCATTTTTCTCTAAAGTTTTAGTCTTTCTTGTCCCTTTAAATTCCAAAATGAACAATCTCAAGTTGGGCTGCACGGTGGCACAGTGGTTAACGCCATCACCTACATGTGCATGTGTGAGTGTGTGCAGGAGTGATTGTGTGCCCTGCCACAAACTGGCGACCTGTCCTGGGTGTACCCTGCCTTGGCCCAACAGTAGCCGGGTCAGGCTCAGCCAGCCCAGTGACCCTGAAAGGGATACAGTTGGTAAAGAAAATTGATGGATTCTTTCAAGTTGTAAAAAAGATCTAACAGGAAAGTTCACAGACCTTTTTTTTGGATAAAAAGTCTTTCTTGTGGATAATTTTACAGCAGAACAGCTGCAGATTGGTGTAGCAGGACTTCAAGAATAAAGATTTAACCATTATGCAACAGACGCTTTATCTTCTGAACACTTGCTGCTTTCCGTTTTTGACATAACCAAAAAACAAGAATGTTTTGGAGAAGGGGAAAGCTTGAGAACAGCTCTGGTAAGAGCTAAAGCATTGAGAAGAAGGATCAGTCTCCAGGAGTTGCTTGAAGAAGCTCACAAAAATAAAGAAGTATAAGGGCAGACGCTTCATTTGTTATTCACTCAGGAGCTCTATTGCAAATCACTTGATTAGTCTCTCAGCGCTCACAACTGCCTAATAATAATTCAGCTATATGTGAGGTATACCTTTGTGTCCACACATAACACTCCTGCGTAAACACACAAACATCCAACCCCACTTGGCTAATTTCAGCATATTATTCAAAGTCTGAGTGTGCATTTGAATTTCTTTGTCATCAGGCTGCTATCCAGCCAATCATCTACAATCAGCTTCTCCTTTCATGATAATAGTTTAATTACAAGTGTGTCTGTTCCTAATAACAGGCTTTGAAAAGCTCAAGCTGACACACCTCAAGTATGTAAGGGGAAAAAAGCTATCTCAGTGTAAACAGCATCTCATGGTGCTTTGGGAAACACGATGCAAGTTTCTGAAAAACACCAGAGCAATGTCCCTGTTAGAAACATGCTGATATCAACAAGTAAGGGCAGCTGTTTGCTAGGGATGAAAAAAATGACAATGGAGATCCCAGAAACTGCTTCATTGTGAATGATGATCCACTGGTTTGGTGCTATGACCTGTCCAGAGTGTCTCACTTCATAAACTTTACAGGTATCGCGAGAGAAATCAGACCTGAAAACTAAACTGGTTTGTTCTCCAAAAAAGGAATAAAGGTTAATTAGAGAGAACTAATCCAAATTGTGATACTCAAAATAAAACAGCATCAGGTAGAGGGTGGAGAGCAGAAAAACAGGAGATGCAGATAAAAGGTGAGAAGTCCTTGAGTTATTCATAGGCTCTCCATCAGATTTGTTAAGGGGATTGGAAGCAATTTAAAGGCCTCTGCTGGCTGTTTGACTACAGCAGTGTTATACCCTCTATTCAATTATATCTAGCTGCAGTGGGTGGATAAGAGCTAGGCCTCCTATTAGCCCCTGAATAAACAGACAGGGTGAAGCTAAAAAGATGGTAAGCCTCAGCAGAGAAAAAAGTCATGGACAAGCAGCAGGCAGAAGAAGTCAGGAGTCATCAATCAGTCCTTTTCTGCATGTTTTCCATTTATTACTATGGTGCAGAATAGCATTATTTCTGTGCCTTCAAAAGAGGTAAAGTGGAGGCAATCAATCAAATGTCAACGCCAACTTCTAATTTAGGCCTTGTAGAAGTAATTATGAATGAAGACTGGCAGCTGAAGTACTCAGTCATCACTTTAAATTGGCTCACAAGTATTGTTAGATATATTTGAGGAGACCAAACTGCAGGAGACGCAAAATATTTTTAAACGAATCAAAGCTAATTAAACCAAATGTGTGCAGACAGAACTAAAAAGTAGATTTATGTGCCAAAAGTTTTAACATGAGGAGAACATGCCAGATGACAAAGAGGTCATTCTGCAGCTTAAGCACACAACACAGTCCACAAATAGGGTTAAATAAACCCAAATCAAATGTGTGACCTAATAATCTTCTACATTTTTTAATGGTACTTTGGATTCAAATAATGTTTCTTGATTCCTACATTCATTCATTGATTTCTTGTTTTCTGGCATTTTTGTCTCTAAAAAAACAACACGAACTATAGTCAATTCTTCTGGGTTCATGCATACCTTCCAGACCCCATTTTTGTTTCACTTTTGAGGCATTGTTGACTAGTTTGAGGTTCAACAAAGAAAAATGGCTGATCAAGTGGAGTGGGAATTATAGTCTAGGTATAAATTAGTCAGATAAATGTCACACTCTCTCTGTGGTATTGTTATAAGGCTTTAAAGTGCACAGTATAAAAACTTTTAATGGCTTTAAAATTAAAAAGTTTCAAGCTAAAAAAAAAGTATTGTAGAGGACTACAGGCTTCTTCAGCAACCAGACATGTATCAAACAGAAACGCCAAAAGTTGCTCAGATTTTTCATAACAAACTCATTATTTTAGTTAGAGATTTGCATGCATGTTTTGAAACTCAAAGTCACGGTAAGTTTAAAAAATGTTTTGATGCAAATGTCAACATTAGAGATGCTGCAATACAAAAGATAAGGAAAAAATTCCATAGGTCAACATATTACTCTAAAAATAAAAAAAATATATTAATAGAGAAAAACATAAAACATGCAATTAAAAATTAAGTTTCTGTGTCCACCAGCCGAATGCATCTGCAGAATTTGCAAACAGACACCACTGACGTAAATATAGCAAACTCAAAATGCTTCGCAAGATGAGCAAGAAAAGAGACATGAGGCCCTCAAGCTGATAAGTGAAACAGAGAACATCAAAGAAAACGCTGCTCAAAAAGGCTGGATTAAAACATGACAAAATAATAGACTAAAATGATGAAAGAGGTGAGAGTTTTTAGGTATAATACTGGTACCGCCTAAGAAAGTCAAACATAGGTTTCAAATGATAAGAAATGGGACCAGTGCAGAGCCTTGGGGGACTCCATTAATCATTTGAGCAAAGAAAAACATAAAACATTTCAGATTATGTTTTGTTTGATTTTGATTTAAAACAAAACTAACTAAACAGCAATATTTTTAATTGTTCAAAATCTTTCCTTCTTTCCTATGGAAGCAATTGTGACTCATAATTCAAAATAAAAGCCTCTACCGGAAATGCTTTTTCATTTTCAAAATACATCTGCCTACGTTGACTCATAAATAAAATGAAAACTCAATCCGCCAAATGGCTTTTTCATTTTCTACTTCAACACCGCTCATTCTGTGACGTAATCAAAGCGATAATGCAAAGGGGGATTGCTTTTTCGTTTTCACATTCACCACGCACAACCATTCTCATATTTGACTTCCAGCTGGCAGTTCCAGAGGAGGGGGCAGCGTGATGACGTCGGTGCTCACTCTTCTTCTGCGTTATTGATGCTACCGGCAAACGACATGGCGACCTCAAACGGGTGTGCACAATTCTTGTTTGAATTAGCTTCCCAGTTAGAGTTAAACAGTTTCAGAGTGTGATGCTTGTTAAAAGCTGAGGTAAAAGTTTTATGAACCCATCCAAACTATACATGAAAATAAAACCACAGTAATTTAGATGTAATATGCATTATACACAAAGCAAGGATAAAGTCTGAAGTTAAACTCAAGTATCAAAGGAATATATCTAAGTAGTAAAAATATAACCAGTCCAGAAGAGTATTAACTTCAGACATAATGTTCTGTGTTTTGACTTCAGAGTAATTTTGAATCAACACTGTATAGTTATTTTTAGAAAAACTTTCTTCTGTTTCCCTTTAATCCCAAATATAAAAAAGTTTCAACAACAAAAGACTGTTTTACGCATTAACCATAAATGTCCTCTTTATTTTTTATTCTTTGCTATCCTAGTGTGGAAAATGTATATGTTTAGTCTGAAATTTTGTGTGTGTGTGTGTGTGTGTTAAAATTGCCTTCTTTACTTTGGACATAAAGGGTTAAATCTGTTTATTAGACGCTAATTAATGCGTATAGACTCAACTCATAAAAATATTTTTACAAAACAGATGGAATTTGAGATGTCAGAACACGATTTTTTTGGTACTTTTTTGAAGTTTTAAGTTACCAAGGCAAAAACTTTTTTTTTTTTTTACCCTTTCATTCTAACAACCCACCCCCATATCTACTTTCCATTTCTGCATCCAGGATTACCTGTGCCAAAAGCCTTGATATAAAACATTATTGTTGCACGTCTAAAAGGCCTTGAAAGATTTACTACATCACATCTTCCACATTATTCTTTTATGCCCAGCATGTTTTTATGCTTTTAAATTGTCACCTCAGTCATGAACAGAAGTATCCAATATTGCTTTTCTTTTACTGGAGTTTGACAAAACTTAAAAGTAATTTAGAAAAAAATACGTCCGTGCATTATCCTGGGATGAGGGCGGCGAACAAATGAGCTGCTGAAATGCAGGAAAGGAGACAGAAAGCTGGGAGAGACAGAGCCAAGCCTCCTTGTTCTTCTGTCCCTGAGGGCATTATTTGTTAACCTGTTACCCAGCAAACACGCTGCGACTCCTGTCCTTGCTTGGCTGTCAAAAGGACACACATGTAGAGTCAAGGCAACAGCACGCACAAAGTGCTTTACAGAATTAAAACAATTTTCAAATTTAAAAAACAAACTGTGTACAGACATGTGTTTCTGTTATAAGCCAGTCAGATAAGTGAAGGCCTCCGTGTTTGGCTGCATCGATTTGTTCTTTCCATCTTTAACCTCCAGACTGCTTCATTCCTCAGCTGGATACAAGGAGCGCCTTTGGCATTTGGAAGGAAATGTCACAGGCGTCAGCAATGAAACAGATACTCTGAGTCCCACTGGCACTCATTCAATGTGAAGAGGTTGCAGGGAGGTGACACAACAAAGTTAGTCTAAAAATAAGCAAATATCCAATCAATTTTTGACAACAATCTTTTAAAGTCCAATTCCAACTATATTTTTTTGATTGCAAAATTGTTTTTAGTGGTATTTTAATTGTGATTATGCAGTTTTAAGCCAAAATCAAAAAGCTTGTGTCGCTTTTTAGGACATACTTTCTGCAGAGCAGCAGGAGCTCATTAGAAATTCAACCCTCGGTTGTGGGCGGGACTGTTGGCGGTAAAGTTACAAGCTAATGTCCCATCCAATGAGTTATATATTGCTGGAGATGGCACACAAGCCTTTTAACAGTGTCCAGAATATGTAAGGAGCAACACCACATTGGAACGATATTAAAATAATGAGACACTGCTTAGCAAAAAAGACCATAAAATACTTAATTTTGGTCAGATTTTAAAAGAAAAAAACGATGATCATCAGAAAAATAAAACCCAGACCTGGTATTAATATTTTTGTAAAAAGTGCAACAGATAAACATCATTTAAGTGTCTATAAATAAATACGTCATTATATAGGAAACACAATGCATACCTGATGCATGGTTGTGATTTTATTCAAATCCGCACAAAGACTAAGATTTACACAAACTCTTTAAGTCCTTGGTCCAACATCGTCACAGACCGCTTGCGGCTTTTGTATAGTTTATGAGCCGGTCTCTGCCCGGAGCGGCGTGAAAAGCACTATATAAGTATACGCCCTTTACCTTTTACTTCGGTGCAAAGACGATCTGAACAAATGCTTTTCCCCGCATCAGAATCAGCTGATTCAGGTAGATAACATGAATGTTTGAAATATTACAATATGTCAGAGTGTGTGATATTTAAGTGTTGCTGGCGACATCTCTAGTGTTAACAGGTTAAGGATCTGGTGCCACATTCACTCATCAACTGTGTCCCTGACTTTTCCTAAATATGTGAATATTTTATTTTTACATTGTTCTAGCATTAACATTTCAAAACACAAAAGAGTTATGAGTAAAACTGCCTCGAATTACCATAAGCAGTCAAACTGACTACATGCTTTTTACAGGGGTGTCATATTTTACTATTTGCTTCATTTTCCTGTTCTGTCTCCTGCTCTATTGTCTTTTTGCTTTTTGTGCTCTCTGAAGCTAAAACCTAGATATAGTTTCATTCTAAACCCAATGGAAACAAAAGATAAAAAGTAGAAAAAAATATTGTTTGAGGATTTAGCCTTTATGAGGAAAAATTTGATGGAGGAGCAGGTTTAGAGTGTGATGTCTCTTGTTGTTTTGAAGACATTTCTTCAGCCTCTGAGAGTGAATCAGAAATAATCTCAGAGGTCCTCCCAGCAAAAAAAGATGACTAGAAGCATAAATCTTCCATTTAAATTCTAATATTATTTTATTGATTAGCGGTAACAGCTGATAATTAATATTTTTCTTCATTAAGAAAAAAGTGCCCCGAGGATCATTTTAGTACTTTTCCAGTTTAATAAAAAGAATAATTTTCAACCAACTTTGTGATAGAATATTTCATATTCATCCCTTTCACGCTACACTCCATTAACATTTTTCCCTCCAACTAAGCCCTGGACTAAAATTATTATAATAATAATTTTATTATTACCAGTATATTATTTTATTATTTTAATTTATATTTCATTTTAATTAATATTTTATTATTATTAATATTATATTATTTTTTTAACTTTTCCACTGAACAGCAACTAGACACTGTTCTGAAGCAGAAGATAAAAATATGTGCTTTAAATGTAGTTAAATTTACCATAACATTTGCCAAAAATTACAAACCCATTGTTTATTCAAATTGGTTTTTTTTTGTTTGTTTTTTTAAGCCAAAGAGCCACAATGCATGGATAAAATAGCTGCACATGGCTCCGGGGCCTCAGTTACAGACCCCTGATTTATAGCATCTGTCATAAAGCACAACTTCTGAGTTGATCCCAATTCAAGAAATTGGGAAAAAAGGTGATACCAACAGCTAAGAAGTGGTTTGACAGAGACAAAGCAGGATAGCAACAAATATTTTAACTGCTGCAAGAGTGAAAGTAATTCATTTGATTTCTTTAAATTTACTGTTGAACAGCGTAACTTGAATGGTTCAGCCAACATTATCACAATGATAAAATTAATGAACAAACAAAGCCACCTAAAGGTGATGTTGGTCAACCGAGCCTCCTCTGAGTGTCTCCTCATGTGTGACCTTGTCCTCTGCCACAGAGAAGCAGCAGACTGTGAAACTAGCTTTTGCGGGCCTGCTCAAAGCTCACCGACATGATTTGCTGTAGTGTTGAGAGATGGGGCAGATGAAAACCACTGAAGAAATATTTTCAGACCGCATCCATGTCATCATAGAGAAGATGTGTGAGCTGCGAAACCGCATCCACACAGTCAGAAAGATCGAGAGCCCTGGAAATGTTCTCAGAGAAAACGACCAAGGACATTTTTCTAAACACATGCCTGCCTCAAAACGTTTTGGGAAGCCAAAAACGTTGACTCACATGCTGGCTCCATGGTTGCATCTAGAAATTGAAACAGGTGGAACCACACTGCCGTAAACTTCAACAATATTAAATGCACCATTAATCTCCTACAGACCTGAGCGAGGCAATTAATAAGCTCCCTGACAACCTGATGTCAGCTTTGATATGTAGACCATACACACACACAGACACAGAGTCCAAACCAGCAAGAAAGAGTTGAGCTTTGCAGAATAAATCCATCTCTAAACTAATATGTTGCCCCTTACAACAATGTGTGCCTTCCACCCTGATCCATCAAAATGGCTTATTCACGAACATGGCAAAACACACAGGCGCAGAATGAAGCGATGCTATTCCAGGAAGAAATAATCTTCTAAAACCATTACAGGGAACAACGTAGGTGCAGGCGCTATGAGGAGGATTATCACTGCAACACACACACACTTTCCAGTCGGGTTTGGCTCATAACGCTTTCTTTATGCCGAACATGTGTCTGCGTAAATAGAAACTGCTGCTGGATCTATGGTAACGGAAAGCTCATTTTGAGGACCGGAATGAGGTGTGTGTGTTTTTTCCGGAGCGCCAACACCAAAAGCAATGTATATTCTAAACATAACTTAAATGCTGCTTCTATTTGGTATAGAAAATAAATATGCCAAAGGATTATGTTATTTTTAAATAACAAAAAAGTTATGAAAATACTAACGAGGTTGGAACTGATGACCTAGTTTATGTTTCCAGCAATGAGGAAAATAAAAATCATGTAAATCTCAAGAGAATTTCGACTACAATGGCAGACAAGGGTCTGCAGTGATGAATTACCAAGATAACCTGGAAGTTGATGAAAGAGAAGGTAAAGTTCGAGACCATAACAATTTTATTTTTTATCGTCTATAAACTGCTTCCAGGGAGTTACAGTTTGCTCAACCTTGTTCCAAACAAATAAACAAATCTGAAAAAAGACAGAAGAAAGTTATTTATTTTTTTATGTAATTGGAAATAATCTGGATACAACCCACTCCAATAAAAATCACGCTTTTTTTAAACATGTTTTTATGGCATTTTTCTGACAATTGAGGACAAATATTAAGAGAATTTAGCTTAAAATTTAATTTCTACTCATTTCTTTATGCAAATCGTCGAATAAGGAGCAGATAAAGAAATTCAGTTAAAAAAAAAGAGTGTATTTGTGAAGTCGAAAACATGCTAGGTGGGCCACATGCAGGCTTCCTGCTTTGAGCTCTCAGCAATGGGAAGGGGAAGGGGGAAGTTGATCTGTGCCAACAGTCCTGTCCACAATTAAAAGGTAAATGTCTAATGAACTCTAAAACTATGTCCTAGAAACTATGCCCTAGAAAATGACTTTTTTTAATTTTGCCAAAAAACTGAATAATCAATGCATAATTAAAAGACCACTTGGGATGCTTTTACAATAGCTCAAAATTGGATCAAAGAGAGACTTTAAATTTGAAGTTTAGTCAAATAAATATAGAAAGCATTTATGAAAGTCTCACAGAAGCCTCTGAATTGTTGGTGTGATGATGAGGAACTGTAAAAAAAGAAGAGGAGGAAAATGCAGAGAGAGCACAGGAATATGTCACATGCTGTGGTCACCTGCAAGCTACTTGACTGGAGAGTCCAATAAAGCAGTAATAAGGCCCTGACATTGTCCAGGAAACTATTCCCAGCCTTCTTCCCCCCCTCACTGGCAGCGCTGATGTAGTGGGGTCAGCTCGTATAATATCATGGAAGCATTTACAGCAATGACACGGACCAGGCCAGATTGGAGTCATGACACCGCCAGTGAAACGGGCCTTGTCCTCCTTGAACCACATGAGTAAAACACTTCACGCATGCTGTTCAGCAAAGAACCTTCATTTTAGGTGTAGTAAAAGGCGACACTGTAGACGTGTAATATGTTCCACTTGTGTGGTGCCACCATTCAGAAGTTCTGAATGGACTATTGGGTTTCTCCATTTAACTTTGGTTTGGAGGTGTCATCTTAACTCTTAGTATTTATTGTTAACCTGACCACACAGAAACCTTGTAATAGACAAATCTTTAAATTATTTTTTTTGTTTTAACTAGTGAGGCTTTCAGTTGTTTTAGATAAACTTGAAGACACTGTTTTTAACATTTAATACTTACTAATAAATAATATACTTACCATGGACTGGGTCAAAATTGTCTGTTTATTTTTTATTATTCTTTTATTCTTTTGGCCATTGTTAATCGCTGCTACACAAAATGAACACAAAACAAGTCAAATTAACTTTAAAATCCCAGAAAAATATCTGTCTTTAATCTGTCTCTAATATAAATAGTTCATAATCCATTTTACATCTTGATGACGCCTCAGAATTTGTTGTGCTTCTTGAGATGAGCGGAGAATCTAAGAGATGTCAAACTATTCAATAAGTCAAAATAAAATCTCCCCCAGCTTTTAAAAAAGAAAACTAACAAATAAAAATGCTGTTTTTGTAGCACTTTGCTTCATAGAATCCCTTTTGTTTTAATTAAAGGAGTTTCATTTTCACAGGAGGGAGATTTAGGGTTAGGGTTAGATGAGCTGTTGTGTCATGTCTGCATTTCCTGAAGGCATCCTGAGTGAAGCACAAACTGAAGTCACTGTGGATCTGCAAACAAGCTGCTTAGCAAATAAAAAAAGCTGCTTGGCTCTTTCTCATGTCTTCTGATGGTATATGGAAAACATTTTTAATCTGGAGTGCTTTTGAAAATCATCCGTGTTTAGGCGTCACTCTGGTGCTCCAGACGGTGCCGCTTAAATAAGCAGGTGGCAGCAGCAGACAGAACCGAGCCCCTCTTAGGACTCATCCCCATCCTCACTTCAAGCCTTTGCAGATCAACTCCATCACTCCATCTCTTTCTGACCCCTCCTCCCACCCGTCTGCAATCCTCCCATGAACTACAGCAGCCAGAGTGCCAGTTTCTCCACCTCTCAAGCTGTTGGTGCAGCCCGCATTCATACGGAGCGACAGGAAAACAGCTGAATGCAATTATGTGAAAAAGATTGCCTTATTGGTGCCTTTGTGATCATGTGTGTGAACACGCCTGAAAAAAAGACGGACAATGGCATTCCCTTTTGTGATCAGAAAAAATATTTTTTTCATTATTTGAATTCCTTGTATGAGTGGAGGTGAGGTTTGATCCTCTTGGACAGAATATTTACATGAGAGATTACATGGACTCAGTGTCTCCTTGCATCATGAGGTTATGGTTTTAGCTGCAACGACACTGGAGCCGCTCACTGTAAGCTGACAGGGAAACAACTGTTAAACACACAGAGGAGGGAACTGAAACTGTAATGAGACTGACAGGAGAAGTAACTAAACAAGATTTAATACTATCATGCAAATAGCTTTTTTCTTTTATTTTAGCTGAATGCAGGCAGGTATCTTGTCCAGCAAAGACTTCATAGTAGCTCATTCTTGCTGGAGTTCTTGCGCTGCTGCAGCTCCTTCAAGATGCTGCTGACCAGAGTTTAAACTTGAAAGAGGAGGACTGATCACCTCACTCCTGCTCTCAGGTCCTCACACTGGCGACCAGTAATCTGCAGGATCGATTTTAAAGTGGTGCTGCTAGTGTATAAATCACCTGATTGTATGGAATCCAACTGCATGTCTTGTGGTTTACAAGCTCAGGAGAGCTGAATAAAAAGGTTAAATGGTAAAAGTTGAGTGACACAACAGACAGCTGCTGTGCCTAACGCAGAGGGATTCAAACTCCTGATGACATTAAATGAAGGCTGCATATAAACGCAAATGCAATAGGAACAAGCCAACATTCTTATCATATATGCTCACAAGTGGAAGGAGTAAAATCACATGAACACAGGGGTTATCGTTGTAGTAAACAGAAGAATGACCAGCGTTTCTACCCTCAGGAAGCTGATGACAGTCAGACAGTTGCAGCCTTTCACTGAGGTGGAAGGTTTGAATCTTCAGATAAGAGCTACACCTGCAGCAACTCTTTTCAAGGTACTCCACTTGGAAACATCTCAAACAAATATGAGCCAAAACAGCCCTTGGTTGTTAAGATAAATCTACTAAACATTTGTTTTGGAGATTTGCGTGTCACTATCCTGTGACTGCTTTGCACTAAAAAAAACAAATGGTGTCTTAAGTAAACTCTAATAAACAGCCTTTCTTTATCTACTGGTTCTACCATCTGAGACTTTTGTTGTACTTTCTGTGACAACTTAAGAAGTTCAACCTGCCTCATGAGCTGCCTACCATAATTTACACTGCCATAATCCATTCTGTCCTGATACATCAGTCCGTGTCTGGTTTGCATCTGCAAACAGAAATGACAAGGACAGACCGCAGAGAGACATCAGGTCTGACCTTCCCTGCATCCAGGACCTGTACCAGTTCAGGGTTGGGAAGTGGGCTAATAGAATCTTCACAGACCCCTCATACAATCTCTTTAGGACCCCCCCCCCCAAATAAATAAATAAATAAAATAAAATAAAATAAAAATCTGGTGCTTCAGAGCTCTGTATGCCAAGACCATACACCACAAAGACCACTTCTTTCCCCAAGCCGTCGCTCTAAGGAACCTTTTCCCAAACACAGAGTGTAAAAACATAGACAAGATAATTTTTAAACTGGCTTGAATGTTGCATTTGTCTTTTCGTCTATTTCTTGCACCTATTTATACTTTGCCCCATGTTTGCTTTGTTCTTTGCTTTATCCCAATGTCATGTGCACCCATAATTGGCCAAAAAAGCTGATTCTGATTATGATAGTAAAGAATCCCAAACACCAGAAAAAACCCATAAAAACTGACTAATACTAATGACTCATACCTACAATAACTGCAAATACAGAGCTTTCAGAAAATAAAACCTTCATTAAAAGCACTCTGGGCTTAAAACACCTATAGACACATCCTGACTTTTCTTGCGGTTTAAAACAACTTAGATTGGTGACTCACCTGCAGTAAAGTCCTTGTTGAGATCAATGAAAGCGTTGGAGTGCGGGATGCGCATTTTTACAGGAGAACTCAGTGCGTTGTGCCACTCAGGATTCCTATAGTTAAAGAAAAAAGCAAATCATAATGATTAATTGAAGCTCTTCAATTTCAGATGAAAACCAATCTCTACGAGCAGCAGAAAAAAAGTCAGAGTTGAACATTGTACCTGTTAGAGAGGAAGCAAACTTCCGTGAGAGGAGGATTGGTAACCCCAAAAACATCAGGGATCATATCTCCGTTGAAACTGTTTTAGTAAAAAAAAAAAGCATCCAAGTGCAAAACTGAAGGAAATATTCTTATGAAAAAAATTGACAAAATATAGATTTTTTTAATGCAAGAAAAGTACATGATGAGTGATACTTACTCCATAATGAGAGGCTGATCTTTAAAAGTCTTATTCAACGTGAGCCATCCAGTTGTATCTGCACAAAATGAGCCAATAGATTATGAGTAACTACAACAGTATTGCTTTAAGGTCTTTAAATAATCAAAAATACAATATGCTCTTAAAAGTAAACAAAATGTAAATTAGCCTTGTGTGGTATTTATCAATGAGTTTGTTTTTGGAGAAAACAAGAGGTAAACTCATGATGATGATTTTTCACTCAGAAATTTTTGAGCGACAGAATCAAAGATTGAACTGACTAAATACTGTCTCAACAAATTGAGGCATGGCAATATTAGCCCCCCAAAATTAGAGCAAGCAGCTGTTAGAGGTAGGTAGCATGACAGGCAAATGATAAAAAGCTCCTATAATCTTATTTTGTTAAGAGCTAAGTAAAAATAAATGAGTAAAAGTATATATTCTTCAAAAACTTGGCAAGGCTACATGTTAGCTCCAGACTGGGTTGGTTGAAGAGGCCCATCAAGTCCAACGTGTACCTAATGTTTGGTTGTTCCCCCAAAAGATGAACACAGTTGTTTCATCAGTTTTGATCTTAGCAGTAAGAAGGACATCCATCTGTGAGTCTCCATCATAATCTCCAGGAACCACACTGGTGACAACAGTGTTCCTGAAACAGGAAGAATCAGGTAAGATCAGCTGCTTCGCTCCCTCCTACATAGCAAACAAAAAGTTCAAACATCTGTCACTTGCTGACTCCCAACAAAAGCAAACACAATTATACCATTAACTACTATTTACTTTGGTAAGATGTCCTTGGTGATCTGAACTTTAGGCTTGAAGTACGGGGACTTGGAGTCAGCCAAGAAGATCACAACTTCAGAATCTGAAACGTTAGGAGACAGAAAATTACACATTACTTTAAGCGTGACAATTAAAACAAAATCTATAAACACAAAATCATTTTACTTGCTAAATATGTATTAATTTAGAAGGCAAAACAAATTAAAATCCCACGTTTTGTTAACTTTCAGCATTTATAGATTTTCTTTTACAAATGTAGATCATTACAGCTAATTTTTTCTTTTAATTTTTCAACAACATTTATTGTCAATTATTTTAGCAGATTAATCAAACACTATTAGATTTTCACATTAATAAGTTTTATCCAAGACTTCTGACTTTGTAAAAATCTTTAGCTAAATCTTGCTAAATTTAGCAAGTTACCTAGAAATATTAGAAATAATTTCAGCCTTTGCTATTTTCTTCCTTCTACATTATAAAAACAGACCTTCCGGAATTTAAAGTGGAAAAAAAGTAAGGAATTAGGAAAGAGTGCAAATCAACCAACCCTCTCTGATAACAAAGATGTCAGTCTGTTTATCCGAGTTAAAATCCCCAAACGCTGCCACTGTTCCGTATTTTTCTTTCCCAAAAAGCTCAGCCGTTACATCCTGAAGCGCAAACGTGCTAGAATCTTTAGACAAAAGAGCCCAAAACGCTAAAAACTGTAATTTAAATCTCCACATCCTTTTTCTGAAGCAGGTCCCTTCAACACTGACAACACATACACGGCAAACTGCTTTACAGCAGGGTGAAAACGTCACGGACTTTTACACGATTTTTGCTCTATTTTAGCTTTAAAGACTTAAGTAGTAAAACATATTTAGCCAAAATAGTTTGTATTGAAAGCAGGGGGAATGTGAATATCGAAAAAAAGCCGTTTTAATGTGTTTACTAGGTTATCTTATTTACGTCAATGTCGTGCTTTCGGTGCTTTGACAGCGATGTGAAGTTACAAAAGTAAGGTATGGGCGGAACAAGTTTCAAAATAAAAGGTTATTTTAAAAGCTGTTATCTGTTTCAGTAAAATTTTTAAAACAATGAACACATAACTGAATTTTGATAAAAAAAATATAATTTTACTGACCACATTGACATTTTGAAACGTTTACAGTGCTCCTTTTTTTGTATATCGCGGATCACCACTACCATTGCTATTTTACTTCGAAAATTAAAAACCCGGAAACAATTCAAATCTAACAACACTTGACACTGAGAACATGGCGAGCTTGGCAGATGTCGGTTGGAAACTCTTGGAATTCAAAGCTCGATCAAACAGATCAGGTTTGAGCCATTAGTGTGCACGGTCATTTACGGCGTCGGAGGCCTGGTCGTTTCTGTTCTGACAGAGATTGTGCTTGTGAAGCTTCTGCATTCGTGCTTAAATGTGACTCCATCCTCACTTCTTGTTTTGTCCACTGCTGCACAGGGAGCGAGAGTACAAGCAGGAAAGGTCAGAGGGTTAGATGTGCAGGGCTTGGAGACTATTTCAGGAGCTTTCTGCTCAGACTCGGTTCTCTAATGCATCTAGATCAGACTTGTTTTACTGTTGTGTTTATGTTCTGTTCAGGAAAACTTCTAAAGTCCCAGAGCTCTTATGAACACTCTTAGGGGAAATTATACAAAACTGAAATAATTGGTTTTAATAAAATGTTGGAAGTCATAATAAATGTCAGCTTGCAAATAGAGGCAATATATATGTTTTAGTTTACAGTGGGTACATTAATTTTTATTTGTATAATTCATTGCCTGTTGCTCAAAATGTAAATAATTCAATAACAGAGAACACCTAGTATAGTAGCTGCCATTTTGTCTTGTAATTTGCTATAACAGAGGCTTCCAATTTCTTATGACTGTACCCTAATTTCATTAAGAAAAGATTTTTTAATTATTATTTTAAATGGAATTTAAAATGGAACAATTGACTGATATTGTTTTGCATCTTGTTTCATTTTCAATCAACTTCTTTCTAAGTGTGATTCCGTGTTAATTTCTGCACGCCTGTAATCTAACTCTGTGCTACTAACTCTTTCCTGTGAATTGCTGTAGATTTTTGATTTAGCTGAGAGAGACGATTGGCCTTAGTTTCCAGAATGGCTGCAGTTGCCCAGCCTCATCAGAATGTGCGCAGACTCGGTAAGTAGTGCAGCAAATGCAAGGAGCACTATAACGTTTCCTAGGTTCCTGTTATTTCATCTTCAGACCCCTGACCCCTGACGCCTGACACTGTTCTACACAATTACAGAGAAAACCCCATCAATTTTAGATCCTTTGTTTATCAAAAAACTACATTTATAGTGAAGTTGATTACATTTTTCCAGTTAAGTGCAGGGATAGTAACATCGCACTGCAAAGCTGGAGAACCTTACCGAGCAATCTGAATGTTTACCCAATCCTGAAGGGAAAATTTAGCATCAGCATGAAGTTATTTCAATTTTCAGTTCATGAAAACACAAAAAAGGGTTTTCTAAATTCTGTGATTTTTAGCAACAGCTGCTGAAAAGAAAGAAGAATGTAATCAAAGACATCTGGACACAAAGTTCTCATGATTTTAACAGTACAAGTCACAGATCACTTTATCGCTCCTCAGTGATTATCTTTATCTCTTAACTACGAGGAAACGAGCTTTGGTGAAACATCAATATAAATGTGTTTACCATCAGAAGACAGCAGATAGGCGCTCTGGTGGGCTGTGAGCGCTCTTCAGGACCCTCCATTAACAGTATTCATGAAGCAGTAATCAGCTGTCTGGGTGAGCAGGGTTAGTTATTGTGAAACACTGAAGGCTCCCATTTTTTCTGATCCCGTGTTTGAAGTGAAATTGGAGTCCCGGCTCCTTTAAACTCTTATCTCTAAAAAGAGATGGATTGGCTTTGTCCCCCTGCAACTTTAAAGCTGATGGAAATTATGCTAATTTTGGAACGAATGTGAATTTCTCCGTACCTGTGGTATTGACCCAAGGTCAACCCTATAAGAATGCAAATCTGCCGAAATGTAATGTGGCAGAGAATGGAGAGAGGCGAGCAGAGGGGGGTTCCCTGCAGCTCTGAGGGAACCGCTCGCTGGAGTGTCACATTACAATTAGACGTTTTACCTCTGGGTGTGAGCATTATTTCATGTGCTGAGTCATTTGTGATGCAATGTGTTGCAGGAGGAAACTGACTGATGTGTGTGCTGTCTTTGCTGTGTTCGTTTGCATTCCTTTGAAATGTCAATATAATAATTACAGGGAAAAAAAAAAAAAGTTTTTGTGGAGCATGTGTGTCTTGTTACGATTACATTTCCCTGTCATTTAAGGCACAATATTAATTGTAGCCAATAAATAGAATAGCAATGTCATTAGTGTTTGTTTTGTTATTTCATTCCATAAATACTCCTGAGACTTGAGCTTTAGGGAGGATTCCACCAATGAGCTATGAGTGTAACAAACTTCTTTCTTCTCAGGTTCCATCTATGAACCTCTCAGACTGTCTAACCTCCAGAGAGATGATGAGCCCCTTTGGGAGAAGCTGGACCGCCACTACAGTGCTGGTAGGTCTAAAGTCTAATGGTTTGACTTGTTTCAGCTGCTCTGGTGTTTTACATATAAGAAGCTTTGTTACTTGATTAATATTCTGCCTTTTGACTGAACAAATATTCATATCTTTTAATAGATATGAAATACCAGATAATAGCAGCTTTCTATTAAAATTTTTTTTGAGGATTTGAATCACAGAAGTTTGCTACTTCCTACTCCTTTTTCAGCAGTTAATCAAACTTTATTTGACAATCATTGTATTTGAAAACCCATCCTGATGAAAGTGGTGTTTTCTGATGTTTTTAACATGTTCTTGTGGCACTTTTATGATGACGGAGGACATTTATTAAGAAAATTAAGCTCAAAACTGCATTTCTGTGTAATTCTTTGTTCAAATTGTTGTGAATCAGGAGCAGATGAAAAAATGCAGTTTGAAAAAGAGTGCATTTGTGATGAAGAAAATACATTGGGCGGGCCTCTCTGCAACGGAGATGGGAAGAGGGGCAGGGTTGGTCTGTGCCAATGATCACTCCCCCAACTCAAAAGCATTTTTTAAATGAACTCCTGCCACTCTGCAGAAACTACATCATAGAAAATGACAGGTTAATGACAAGTTAAGCTCATTTTGTTCTATTTATTTTCCAACCAATATTTTAATTAATATCCCACATAGATTCAATATATTTGTGTGTTTTTATTTGTATTGTTATGTTTTCCACTTGTTTTTAAAAATACATTAAATCAATATATTATGTTAATTAAGTGTGACAAATATGAAACACATATTTCAAAATACTTATCCTAAACCACAGTAGCTTGATAATGTATGGTTGTGCAGGTGATCATCAGGCGATCATCACTGTATTCTTCACATACAGTGGGTGCCGCATCGAGCTGCATACAGTTACATAGTGTGCCATTCATTCGCTTTGGATAAATTTAAACCAGTCTTGATTTTAAACAATCAGATAATAAGGTCTAACGTGGGTCCAAACGATGGCTCTTTAAATGCTCCATCAACTGTTTGGAGGAAGTGATGTTTGGTGTTCCCACGTTTCCCCTGACGGATCTGGAATTTTCTCATTAAATTCAGTTTGCGGAGCTGCTTTCAATGCCTCATTGTTGATGTGCTTTTGACCAATGCCAGACGTTCACACAGCAATGGTGCCACTGTTGCCGCAGTCATTTAAATTCTGGTTGGTGTGAGCTTTGGCTCTGAGGGCGCCATGTGTCCTCGCCAGATTAAACTGTTGTTCTCTAAACCACAGCTTGTTTTTGTGTAAGATGACAAACTGGACTCACCCTCCTTTTTTCCTCCCATTTTGTTGTAAAATCAATACAAGTGAATCCGGAGAGCAGCGGAGGGGATAGACCAAGCACGCCACTTCATCTTAGCAGATAGGGTTGGGTTTAGTATTCAGGGGATTGGATTATCTGTTGCCTCTGGCAATATGTGGCTATTAGATTGTGGTCATACAGCTCGCCGTGCTGTCCCCAAGGGTCAGCGCCGATGTTATCGCCGTGGACTTAAGCTGCACTTTACTTAGTTTCTTTGAAGAACAATAACAGATTCTCTCTTTGAATGAGAATCTTTCATTTTATGTTTTATAATGATCTTAAGAAGGAAAATGATTTGAAACTCGACATTTGAAGATCTAGAAAATGGTTGGAGTTTTTGTATAGTTTTCATTTGGTTATAGGAGCTGGTTATAGGAGGAAACAATACTCAGAGTACATTTCTGTGAGGAACTTTGGCAGCAGTGAGTTTTAAGGCAGTCTGGTTTTCTGGAGCAGTCTGAATTTGTTTCATCATCTGACTTTTGGAGACCTGCTGCTTTGATCAGATGAAGCTTAAACTGGAAGGTGAACGTGACAAACTACTGTTCTTTCATCCACTTGTTCGTTTTTTTAAAACCCTCTTATATTCCTTTTCAGCTTCCTTTTTTAGGTTTCTGTCTTTCCTTCACCTCCTCTCTTCCCTTCCTACTGATTTCTTCTCTATCCGTCTTACCTTAACACTTTCCTCATTAACCTCCCTTTTTTTTCCTGAATTTTTTTCTTGTCCCACTCTTCCGTTTTCTCATCTTTCACCTTCTTTCTGTCCTTGGTTTTCCCCTTTGTTGTAATCTTTTTCTTATTCATTTTCTCTTTGTTCTTGTTATGATCTTTCTCCATCTTTTCCTTTTTTGTTGTGAATCTTAAGCTTCATCTTTTTCTTCTTAAAAAAAAACCAAACGACCATACGTTTATTTGTTTTTGTCACTTGCACATCATTTTAAGTGCATTTTATGTACATTCTCATCCATTCGTGGGATTTTCTTTGAGATTTGTGGCTGGGCTTTGCCTCTCTTTATGAACTGTATGGTGAGAGTGTGATTCAGTGTTTGTCATTTGTCACAGCAGACCCACAACATCAACACCTGCTGGCACATATTGCAGTTTAGCTGCAGTCGGAGCACTCCGTTCACCTTTTTTTGAATCCCTCTTTTTTCACTGCGGTTTCCATAAAGGTCGAGGGACAAAGAAAAGTATATTTTCTGACGATTCCAGCTGAATGTTTGTCCTCGGTTGCTGTTGTAGCAGAGTGTTTGCAGCTGACACAGACTGACGCTGAAACTGCAGTAAAGAAAAAGTGATTTACAGTCAGATTTCAGGATCTGGTCGAAAGTCTTGATTTGTGTCTCTGGCTCTCTGGTCTCGGCATCAATTACTTGATTTGACAATGGCTTAATTAGAAGAAGGGCTTTGCTCTGCCCTGTGGCTACGGTAAAGTGACAAACTAATGGGCTCTTTCCACTGAAGCTTCTAACAAGCTCTCACTTCCAACCGCGTTTGCATGTGAAAATGGTGAAGTAATGCTTTTTCTTCAAATAAACAGCAACGTCCTCTGTGGGCGCTGCAGTCTTTGTTTGTTGCATGTAAAGGATATTTAGCATTCAAAGTTGTGATAGTTCCAATTAGTCAAAGCAGTCCAGGCTTAACGCTGTGAAGCGTAGCCCTGATTTTCAGCTGATTGGTGTTTTTGCTACAATGAGAACCAACCTCATAAACATGCATGTGCTTGGGCTTCATTATAAGATCTGTAAGCTGTTGTGTTCTGGCTTTGACGGTGTGGCTGATGGACTCAAATGAGCTCAGGAGTCCTGAAAATGGGTTAAAGAACAATGGGAGCGCTGGTGGCAGAGTTATCAACCGAAACACCCCGGAGAACCTTTTAGGAGAAAATGGGGGCTACCCAAGACTACGAGGAACAAAAAAAACAGCTGCTTCTCAATGACATTTAAAGGACAAAGGCTGTTTGACTGAATTTAACCAAAACTGGGAGCTTTGTTGTAACGCATGTGACATTAAGATGATAAGAAACATAATGGACTTGAATTTCTTTTTCTCCATTTTTTTTATCATCAGACAATGTTACTGTTGGCCATAAAAATGACTTTGTGTTTTCATTAAAGAGATCCCAAAATTATAAAATACATTTAAAACTGTAACATTTGACTGTTTAACATCTTATCCAAAGCGGTCAATGAAGTACAAACTGAAGAACCGGCAGAAAAGGATGGAGCATTTTCTTAAATGTTGAGAGTGAGAACTTTGTGGATCAGAGCTGGAGAGTTTAGCTGTGGTTTGTGCTGCACGGTGCAGAACCAGGACCAGCAGGTCATCGGTAGACTGAGCTGAAAGACCTGGCTGAAGGAGCTCAGGTGAGAAGGTGCTGTTGAGGTGACGGCTCTGTAGACGAGCATCAGGGCTTTCAATCCGATACAGCAGACACCAAAAGCAGGCCTAAGCAGAGTTTGTTGGTGTGTGGGTCCCTTTTGATTGATTGTAAATAAAAGCTGCAGTGTTGTGGATCATCTGTAGAGGCTTGATGCTGAAGGTCTCTAACCATGTTCCTGGTGAACTACCGCCCTGCTTGTTTTGCAGCGAACCTGCTTCAGTGACAACTGATTAGCTGGACTGATTGAACCCAGTTTCTGACTGACTGAACACACCTGATCCAGTAATTACTGAAGCAGAGTTAGCTGAAAAAGCAGAGCAGTAGCTCAAGATGAACAGGGTTGGAGACCCCCGTTAAGATCAAACAGACACATGACAAGTGCTCGAACAAGAAGTTGAATTGTGTAAACCTAATTGAGTCTGACTTCACCGAATCTGTGTGCCGGGGAGTGGAGTTGTTTTTCTAAAGCTAAGCTTCTCATCAGTTATTTTGACCCACACATTTCTTTCACAGTTTACAGGAAAGATCTGTGAAGGTCCCAAGCTGGAGATAAAGCTGCGTTGACTGGCAACAAACTGCAAGACTTCCTTCTGATGACCTTGTCACCACTTTTCTGTCGTCACCAAAGTTTTTAACAAAGTATTGAAATAAATTATTCATTTAAAAAAAAATTGAATTGTATCTGTTGTAAAATAATTTTTTATATAGTCTCACGAACAATTGACCTTTCAAGCATCTTAAACAGATGTAGCCCAATAATTTACCCCCTCCTCACTCTGTCTTGAGGATCTGACAGCTAAAGTTTTGGCATGGCACACTTCTATATGACAGTTGATCCTTTGATTTGGTACTAACTCTTTTTCTTCTGTCCTTTGTTCCTAACTGATCATGTTTATACAGGGAATCAACCCCCCCAAAGAGTTCAGTATTTTCTTGGCTTTAAATAAAAAAAAAAAAAAAAAACATCTTGAAGTTTGGCTATTGATATGTATTTGTTTTGTTGTCTATGTTTTTTAGTAAGTAAAATATTGGTTCATTTGATTAGAACTTTTTAATTTTTTTTTCAAATATTAAATTTTCCTTAAGTGGGATTTGGTATAATTAGAATGAACTAGCATAATCTGGATTATAACATTTCACTTTTTTTTTTTTTTGTCTATATGGATTCCTCTGGTGATCTTTGGTCAACTATGATGAGGACAAGCCGTCTCCAGTGTATGCTTTTTGTGTTACCAGGCTGCTGCAGATGGTGTGGTTGGACGATTTTCACAAAATTTCATGTATGTGTTTAGAAAACGACAGAAAATATTCAGAGTTTTGTCTGCAACAGGTGTTGCCATCACTTGGAAGTAATTTTCTGCGATGGGTGAGTTCAGTGTTGTTTGCAGCTGCAGTTTGGGTAAAACCTCACAGATTCTTCAGCTTCGGAGCGCGATTAAAACATAGCCGTGAAGCTGCGGCGCTTGTTTAATTGTTGTGTTGGTTGGCAGCTGGAAGCTCTTGTCTAATTCCAGCAGGGAACAAAGCCAGCGTTGTTATCAGCGGCTCACAGGCCCTTCTGCCAATATACCTGCTTTCTTTCAGTTTCAGGAAGTAATGGGTGGAGAGGGGAGACACTGGCTGACAATGACAAATCAAACCAGGTACATTTTTCCTCCCCTCCCTGGTTTGTTGTGTCGCCGTGCTGCCCTGAGCTTAGACAAAAGCTGCGGTATTAAGCATACGGTCCTGCTGGGATTGGTGGCTATTTTTCTGTTTTCCAGAAAAAAGAAGAAGCTTAACCTTCATCTGTTATAGTTCATCTCTTCATCGTGTCTCCTTCTCCTTCCCTTCTTTTCGACATAGATTTCTCAGATTTCTTGTTGATGTACTACTTTCAACTTTTTGTATTTTTATTACCTTCTATGAAATCAATTTTCCAAGAGTCATTCTCTTAGAATCCAGTGTCGCTTTCTATTGACCATATGAATATGTTCGTCCATTTTCTGTCAATCTGTAATGGAACTTTTATCTGCCAAACTGATTAGTGTCACGAGCAGATCTGAAGAAAACTGCTTCCTCAACAGTTTTGTACTTTTGAATTATTCAAAGACTGTCTTGGAAGTGGGACAGAGAAACATGGCTGTGTACAGTGTAAAATATGAAAGTGTATTCCTGTGTTCCATCAAAGCATTTGCTTAATTTTACAAACAAAAAGTGGAAATCAGTTTGAGTTGAGCTTGTGTGAAACTACATTGTTTCAGAATAAGTAGAAGTTTCTTAATTTTCCCAAACTTCAGAGCAGCAGGTATTTCCATAATAGTTCGTTCAGAGATGCTGCTCTGTCAGCATTTCACAGACAGTTTCTGCTGCTGTTCATTTGTTTTTCCTTCAGCTTTAGCTCCAGTCACAGTTGTTGCAGCACGCTGAACATTATCAGAGTCAGCAGCAGTGGAGAAGTAATTGTTAGCACTGACGTAAATGATGAACATCACATAATGTGTGTCTTTCAGTGAGGCATTTTAGTCTCTCTATTGTTTCTCCCTTCTTTTTTTCTATCATTTCCTCTGTTTTCTCCTTCCCATTGGTGCAGTGAAATGACCCATTGTAAAAGAGCAGACTGTGTGTGTCTGAGACATTAGCTGCTGATTTAGTGGGACATTAACTTGATGGATGAGGAGGCAGAAAAGCCCCAACAACACTTGATTTGCATCCAGAGAAACTTTCAATCCGATGCTGAGCAACACAGCATGCTTTCGTTAAATACATTCTGCATCTAATGATGACTTAACTTTTTCATCCGAGACATTACCTGCAGATCATCTGGCAGAATAGCTTGACTTTGAATTTCTTTTTGGTTTGTCAGCAGCTGGAGCTCTCTGTCTTAAAAAGCTATTTTCAGGCATCAGTTTAGTTTCATGAGAGCAGCAAAGCCAAATAAAGCAGCAGGTCTGTGACAACAAAGCTACGAAATGTTTAAATGTGGATGGTATCAATCCAGTCATCATCCCCTGTCCCTTCATCCATCCATGTGTCCGTCTGTCTCCCCATCCATGGATCGATCAAGGACACCAGGGTCTTCCCTGACTATTGTCTGGGGTCTGGCTGTTGGATATGTCTGAATCATCTATGAATCATCTTAGCAGAAATAGGTCCAAATGATAATCCTTCTGAATGTCCAAACCGCTTTTGTAGCCTTAATGTGGAGAAGTTCTTGTTCTATTCTAATATTCTCCAGGATGTCTTTCTTTTGTGAATAAAATGTGTCATTTACACTAGTTCCATGTGAATACTTCTTCTGCCTGACATGGAATCTGACAGCCACCAGCTGTTTCCTTTGCTCGTTCTTTAATGTTTAAAGGAGTCCACCCTCATCCTGAATGGGCTTCCCTGGGAAAACTCTTTCAGTCAACTGGAAGATTCCAGGAACTTCATCTTGTCTGTTATGAGAGCTTCACAGTACATTTTTTCTGCCCATCTGTTACTCCTTCTAAATTACAGCTCCAAGGTCATTACAGTAGGGCAAACAAAAAAAACCCAAAGATTTGTCTGTCACAGGTTCTGCAAGTTTTCCCACTTACAAAGATGAGAAAGGTCTTTAAAATTCATCAAAGGTACACTTCAACTGTGAGAGAAATCTCATTGAATAGTTTTAAAAGAAAATAGGTATTTAGCTCCTACAAACGAGCAGGAATTCTGTTCCTCACAGACCCATTACTTCTTCTTTTAGGAAGCTTTTCCATCCTCCATTCAGTACCTGTTTTATGACACCTGTTTGAACTGCTTATCTGTATAAAAGAAACCTGTCCACACCCTTAAACAGTCAGACTGCAACTTTTCCACCTCGACCAGAACCAACGAGCTGTCAAAGGATACCAGTGACAAGATATTTCACCAAAACAAGACTGCGATAGAGCAGTCTACAATAAGCAAGCAGCTTGGAGAACAGAGGTCAACTGTTAATCAACCAATCATGGAAATCACAGACCCCCCTCTTATCTTTTTAAGTGGGACAACTTACAGAATCCGTGACTGCCGAAAACCTTGCTCACTGAAGCTCCTTTGATAAATAAAGGTTGTTACTAAAGTCTGCTCTTCGTGTTTGCACAGCAATCTGATACATGAAATATAACAAGTCGAATGCCATTTATTGTTTGTAGTTGTAAAGTGGGCTTGTCCAGTATCAGATTTGTATGGTTTTATGTCCATAAAAGTGCAAAGAAAGCCCTGATGTGCCTGGAAACACCACTCTATTATGAAGAGGCACTTCATTAGTTTGTCACCTCTCAGCAAGAGTCAGCAAGAGTGAAGTTTATTAATACTCCTCCTAATAGTTTACTCAATCAATCATTATTTCCCTGCCGGTGCCTCGAGTCTGCCAGGTTCATTGGACTGATCCATAAACAAACACAGACGCTACTCTCCTCCTCGTCTCTTTGTCAGCGACCTGTTACGCCAGCTAAAGTGTTTATTCAGACACATGCATTCATTTTATTCATTCCACTTTGATTCCCGTGTACTCTCCATCTCTCTTTTCCCATTTACATCTTTATCCTTTTCTCCATGCATCAGCTTCCTCCTTCTCCCTCTCCTTGTCCCCTAAAAAATGACAGTCCAGAATGGATGCCCCCTTCATTTGCATCAGCATAATGTTCTGATGATAAATGGAGTGATCTCTCAAGATGCATTAGTCGTTAATGCGAGACCTCTGCTGGAGATGTGTGTGCGCGTGAGAAACAACCAGCCCAAGTCAGTAATATATGCTGGGATGTATTCAGTAATCTATGCAGGAGCATATGTTTCTGGAGGGCAATGATCTGTTTATGCATTAAGAGATTTGACTTGTTCTGCACCAGTTCAATGGATGTTCTTAGTTCTGCTGTCTGACTTTGTCTTTGTTCATCTATTAACTCTGCTCAAATTTTCCTATTATATCCCAGCTGAAATATAATGTGTCTCTTTTATCTCTAAATAAATAATTCCTCTCATGATCCTCTGCAGAGCTTCACGCTCACTACGGTAACAGCTGGGGGATTTTTAAGTAACGGCGCTTTCCAGTCATGCACATTTTATAATTTTTTTTCATATCCAAGCCTAATTCTTAGGGAATTGTTTGGTTTTTCCCCCACCTTCTGTTCCCAAATTTAAGACAAAACCTGGAAATGCAGAGTTTTTCAGTTCTTCAAAAGGCCACTGGAGGCTGGTTGCTGAAGTTACTATTGACCATCATGTTAAAAGTCACATTTTTACCAAAAATTAGACAGATGTGCGGTCTAGTTTTCTAGATTTTTATGTGTATGTTGCTATATTATCCTAACAACTGGTGGGGTGGTGAATTTAGAAAAAAAAATCAATTTTTGATTACCTATTAGAGGTCAAATTTCCACACACTTGGTTCGACAGAGATTTTCATGCGGGATGCCCTTGCTGACATAACCCTGGGGACCGGCACAGGAGACACAGACATGTGCCCCCTTGTGGCTACATGGTTGGGCAGTAGGGTCTTGCCTAAGTTGCACCCAACCAACTGAGCCATCCAGCCACCTCTTTTAATTAGTTACTGTTTTCTGGTATTTTCAACAAGTTTATGAAGTTTTGTCAGTTTTAAGGCTTGGAGTAAACATATATGTTGGCAAATTTTGGAGAAAGTTAGTGTTCTATCTCCCAACACAAAACTGACAATCTTGGCAAAGTTTTGGGCAGAAAATGTGCCTGAAACATACATAATGTTCTGTAACAGTTGTGCAATTGTTTTGAATGCCAGATTCTCAACTTTCGTCTCCATTTGCCTTCACAATCCCTCCTTTCTTGCTTTTTCTTTTCGATGGTAAGTCTTGTCCAAATAACTGCAGTAAATATGAGATATTCTCAGAAAAGGATTTGTTTTGCTTTTTTTTTTGAGAGGCTGTGACTCATGCAAGAACATTTGGAATAAAAACATTTTGGAAACATTGCTTGTATTTGGTTGAGAAATTGTCGCTGCGCAGATGTACTTGAAAGCTAAATGAAACTAATGACTATTTATGTCTTTTTTATTTTTAAAGCTGTGTATTCTGTTTTACTGTGTTTCATCATTTTTGTTACCAGTATTTCCTGTTGTAATTTTGTAACTTCTGAATTTAAAATAGAAGTGTTTCCATTCCTATTTTCTTTCTATTTCTAGTCAAGACAACCATTCTGAACTACCAGAGCCCCACCACCGGCCTTTTTCCAATCAAAACATGCCCCACCTGCAAGGAGGCAAAGGTGCGGGACTCCCTGTATTGCGCTGCTGGATCTTGGGCTCTGTCTATGGCATACAGGTCAGTATTTATAACTGAAAGGTTAAGTAAAAATGTTACTGTAGTGCATAGGGCCATTCCTACAATATTACAGATGTCAATGGGTTGTCTTTTTAGAAACTATTTTATTTTTTGTGCAAAATGGCAATTTAAGAATTATTTTTTAATCCCTGGATTTTCTTAAATTAAAAAAAAAAAAAAAAGTCTAAAAATGAGCAAAAAACTGCTTTTGTGCTAAAAAGTCATATTTCTCACTTAGACTTTGAAAAGGTTCCAAGAAAATCTTCCTCCCTGGGAAAAAATAAGAGAAATGAGGGGTAATTTCAAACTTGTGTACAGCATTGTGTGCCATGTTTCATCCTCGAGTCAGTTAAGAGCAGAGTGGAGCTGCAACTGTTAAGCTGCATGTCAAATCCTCACTTCATTGTTGAGCTTTTCTTCATGACTAATTTGGTTAATTGTAGCTCTCCATGACTTTGGGAATAATTTCCTCAGTGCAGAAAGCTAAACTCTACATAAATGTTAAATGTCTGTAAAAACACCCCCTTTCTAAGCAAGTCTCACAAGTTTGAACATTGTGGGCAGCCTGAAGAGCATGCAAATCAACTCCCACATTCAATAAAATGGACTTGTGACGCACATATTTAAAAGTAAAAAAGTGAAAAAAATAATTGGGATATGGAGATACATTTAAAATCAAAGTTAATTCTTTATCTTAACATTTTTTCTTTGTTACCTCTGTCTGGAACACTCACTAAACGGAGCTAAAATTGTCCAAACTTGTTTCATTTAGAATTTTTCATTCCTTTTGTCAGCGCCAGCGTGTTTTTAATGTGTTACTATCAACTAGTGCATCTCTGCACTTTAGCATTCTCATAGTGTTTATAAACTGTTGCACCCTATGTCTGACTATTTTACATCTATTGGATTTTATAACACTAAATTACTTTGCTGTTCTTTAATTTAAAAATTGTACAAATTCCAATTTCATTGTTTTATTTTATGTTTGTTATCATGATTTGTGATGTGTGATCCCAAATCATGATTTGTGATGGGCTGACCTCTTGGCCAGGTCACCCTCGCGAAGGAGATTTTGATCTCAATGGTTTTTTAACCCCCTTAAAAAAAGTGCATTGCTTTAGATGGATATGTGTGAAAAAAGCAAGGCAATGTCTACATTTTTACACTAGTGGCCATGGGATAACGGCAGCTTTCTGCCCTAAAGAACAGAAATAATGTCCCATATTTCCGATGATTTGAATAAAGAATTACCCAGAAATGCAATTTTAATCTTAATTTTTTTATTTATGTCCTCCATTATCAGAAAAATGCCACAAGAACAAGTTAAAAACACACAATTTTCACTGAAGCAGGTCTGGAAATGTGGTCATCACTCAAGTGCAGGCAACTGTGACTGCGCAACAAATCTATGGGTGAATGGGTGGAGTCACAGCCAGCCTGCACAGAAACCAAAGATAAAATGAGAACAAATAATATTCAAACAAGCAAAACGTGACACTTTTGGGAATCTTGAGTAATAGATCAGTTCAAACCCGCCGAGTGTCCCAACAGTTCAAACTTTTAGCTGGTCCATTCCAGTCTGTGGGGAAAGTAATGGACTGTTTCATTCAAAAGGCTGGGGGAGGAAGGAATAAATTGGGGGTAAGGGGTTAAAGTGGTTGTGCAGGATGATGGAGAAAGAGTTTGAAAAGAACTGAAGGGGACAGGGGAAGAGAGCTAGACGAAGAGGGAAGACGGAAGTAAGAAGAGGGTTAAAAATAGAGCTGGCTCCTGCGATGTGACCAGCAGAAGATCTCCCAGTCATCAGTCAAAGCTGACTTCTATTAGAATTGTCACTGGGATTTAATTAAGATGATTCTCATCTGACAGGCTTGACTGGCGACATTACTTACAGTCGCTGTGGGTCTGATAACGTTGCTGACAACAGTGAATTTGCCACAAATGCCCACTTTCAGTGATAAACATTGAATAGCTCTTGTATTAATATATATATTTGGATATTATTGACCATCAGTTTGCATAATGATGAGTTTTTATGATCTGCGTATCCTGTTGATATTCCCGATTTTTCACTTAGAAGAGCTTGGCATGTTACTTTTACCCTTGGTTATTGTTGGATCACCTCATGCATATTAAACTGTCAGTCCCTCACAGTCTGCTGTTAAACGCCAGACTGACGTGGCTTCAACGAAATCTTAGAGGACCCTGTTTGTCTGCAGCCTGACAGCCCCACCTCCAATGTTCTGACTCTCGCTGCTCCCCTGAACGATTGGTTACTGACTGCCTCAGTGTTTCAGACTCAACTCTCCAGCTTGACATGAATTTGATTTGATTGCATTTTCCTCAGAAATCTTGATTTAGCCATTGATTTGTGCATGTTTTTTGCAGCCGAGTCATTTGTCTTCAGTCATTCTCCGCGACTGCAGAACCCTGCCTCGATCATGGGCCAGGCTTGAGCTGCAAATGGGGAAAAAAAATGTTCCTATTACATTTCAATGCTTGAAACACGTTTTGTCACAACGCCAAAAAAATAAAGGCAAAATTACACTCCCAGGCAGTGAATGCAAGACAGTACGTCTGCAGGCAGGTGAAAAATCAAAATTCAAAACTTGTGCATTATGGTGAAAAATTGTATTAGAGCTGTATCCATTTTTTAAGGAAGTTCTGCATTATCCAACAAGTAATTTCACTAATAAGCAGTTTCATGGCCAGTTATGCTCTGTTTCCTTATTTTTTAATGTCAGGAATAGATTCCAAGTTGTGAATTAGCATTTGGCTTTTGTTCATTAAAGCTTCTTCCATTTGGCCCAAAAGGTATTAATGCAATGCAGAGACTATGATCAATTAAAAAGATTGTATTGATCGTCTTAAATCAAATCCTTATAAATAACTTTTTTTTAGCTCGTATCCATCTCAAATAAAAAATGTCCCTTCAGTTTTTTAGTACCCAGATTAGATGGAACTGCAGTTTAACAGTTGAGATCCATTTATTTATTTATTTTTTTAATTTGGCCAAACTATCTACTAAAAATGAATAATGGTTTTGTAAATGAAGCAAAGTGGATGTTATCCTGCAGCTTTTAAAATGGATTATCAAAGGTAGGATAAATGTTGACAATTGCAAATGGACAAGGTTTATCTTATGACAGAAACTGTTGTTAAACCATCAATTATAGCCTGAATCAAAACTGTTCTTCTGGGTGGATACAGGCTATCTGTCTGCAGGCACAAAATGAATGGATGTATAAGGATGGATTGGATCAGACACCGGCGTGTCGTATGGATTTTTCCTTTTTTAGATGCCCCCTAAAACCTGCACACTGCACAAAGGGCTGTTCACGTGATAAGAGTGCACTCTGCAATACAGCCTGACAGTTACAAATGAGTCATTTGTGTGGACATCCTATGGACACTTGCGCATTGTGTGCACACCTTATGCGCAGAACTGTACCAGTACGCGCATCTTACTAATGACTAGAGTGATGAAAGGTCTCTGTACAAAAGCACCACCTGGAAGTTATAAGTGCGTGCAACTTCCATTAGCCTTACGAATGCGTCATGATACACTAGTACACCCACAACAATGTGGCCTCTCTATGACCTACCACAAGCCTGGACAACCCAAACATAAGGGCTCAAGCACAGTGTAGGTAGTTTCATGAAATGGGCAAAGGATGGATGACTTTAACCAAAGTAGCTTAGTGTTTTTGATGTTTAGAAGACAATTTAAAGGGATAAAAGCTATTGCTCATGTTGAGTTTCTTTGTTTTTTTGGCTTTTTTATGTTTTCATTTTTTAAGACTTATTTGTTTAAGCAAATATGACTTGAGAGTAGCAATAAACATTCTTTCCTCATATCTCCTTCTCCAACAGACGCATCGATGATGACCTGGGTCGAACTCATGAACTGGAGCATTCCACCATCAAGTGCATGAGGGGGATTCTCTACTGCTACATGCGGCAGGCAGACAAGGTGAGTTTGTAGTCTAGAGCCGTTTTCCTCTTCAGCTCCAAAAACTGGAAAACTGCTCGTATTACAGATCTGCTGCATTCATTCATTCATTTTCCAATCCGCTTTATCCCTTTCGGGGTCACGGGGTTGCCGGAGCTTAACCCGGCTACTCATGGGCGAAGGCAGGGTACACCCCTGGACTGGTCGCCAGTCTGTCGCAGGGGCCACAATCACACACCTATACACACTCACATTCACACCTAGGGACAATTTAGAGTAACCAATTAACCTGTGAAGCATGTTTTTGGACGGTGGGAGGAAGCCGGAGTCCCCGGAGAAAACCCACGCATGCACGGGGAGAACATGCAAACTCCACACAGAAAGGTCCCCCAGCCAGGACCAGGGAACCTCCTTGCTGTGAGGCAGGAGCGCTAACCACTGCGCCACCGAGATCTGCTGCACATTATTAAAACTAAACGCCGGTCTTGCAGACTTCTGAAGCAAAATCTCACAGTCCAGGAGTTTTATTTCAAGGCATATTTGCAGTACATACCTTTGAAAGCGGGTCTCCTTCATTCCGTCTTGACCCTGGCGACCTAATTTAGGAGAGAGCTTTTCTGTGTTTTAATTACAAAGCTGCGTTTACACAGTTAATTACGCAGAGCTGCGTTTGTTACGGCCCCGTCTCCACCACTTATGGAGAACATGCTGCTTTTATTGAAGATCTGACATGAGGCGGTGGCTGGGTGTATGCAGCAGCTGGGACTCACTCTCTGTAGTGTTTGAACAGAGGCTGTTTTTGCACAGAGTTTGTGTTTATACAGAGAAACAAAAGGGGAGAGTGTAAACTGTTGCCACATTTGGACTTAATTGAAATCTCAGTTTGAGCGGTACTCTGAGATACACCTGTCTCCTCGTCACAATAATTTATTTAAACAAACTGCTGTCAGGAACTTCTGTTGGATCCCCTCTCTGTAAATTCAGATCGTAAGTTTTAGGGAAGCAGTCTGCAGGAGAAAAAGTTTGGAGTCGATCATTTCACAGGCAGGGAATGAGGTTTTGTTTGTGTTCACAGCAATGCTAGTCCAACATCACAGCTTTCATAAAACAACTCCTGCGTTCCTTGTAACATTTTGTCTACGCTTTAACAAACGTACTGGGACTTACGCAGTCAGGCTCGGAAATTCCAACTAAAAAAAAACACAATTAGATTCACCTGATGGTATTTTTGTAGAAACTGTAACCCGAGGAGTAACTGTTAGATAAGTAATTGCTGGGAAAAAACACATTTAAAACCACATCGAGCAAATACTCTATACAAAATTCCCTTGTTTATTGCGAGAGTTACTTTCTAAAAATAACCTGTGATAGATGAAATTCATTAGGAAGAAGTACTGATGTTTTAAGGCTATAAAACCCCTCATTACACACTTTATACACTTTTCTCAGACAGATGAACATTTTGAAACCTTTTCTTTTGTTGAAGCTCCCAAACTTTCTTTGGAAAATAGGTTCAGTATTATAGAATGAAAACACAGACCTGATAGTGATCCAAGATTCATGTAGATTTGAAGAGCTGAATTTATTCCATACAGGTGACATGGCACAAAGGAGGTCGATTGAGAAAAGTCTACAGCCAATCAGGACGCAGAACTCTGTAGAAAAAAAGCATGCAAAAATGCAGCGAGAAAAAAATCTGCAAGACAGCGAGACCGTGAAAGGTGAACTGCAATATAGTGAGAGAACAGTGTAGATATTTCTAAAATACTTTCAGCAAAATTTATACTGGGCTGGTGCATGTATGTGTTCAAGTGGCATTTCCAAATTCTTGAATGGCGGCCGTTGTGCAAAGGTAGAGTGGTCAACTTCTGATCAGAATATCAGAGATATAGTTCCTACCTCGCCCACCCATGTGCCGAAGTGTTCTTGGGCAAGGCACTGAACCCCACGTTTCTCCTGGTGGTTATCGGTTGGCGCCGTGTATGACAGCATAGCCGCCGTCAGTGTGTAAATGTGTGTGAATGGGACTGGGACTGCAAAGCACTTTGAGCCTTAAAGCAAGATAGAAAAGCTCGATATTAGTAAACACCGTTTACTACTTTACTATTTTGCACAACATTCACATGGCGGGGATGGCAGATCCTTGTTTTGTCAACATTTCTCATTCATTTCAGCTGCTTAACGCTGACTTACAATCAAATTAGTTAGTGCAATACAAGCAATTAAACACACACACAATGTCACTTTGTTATTATTGTTTTTTTATTGTGTACTGTTGTGTATAGTAGTATAGTATGGTATTGTACTGTTTTTTAATTCGTCTACCTGATGTAAATTATTTTGAAAAGCTGCTGTCTGCACCTTGAAAAGAAATTGCCCCTCAAGGATAAATAAAGTTGTTTGAATTGAATTGAATACAGTTTCAGTTCAGAGGTCACCACATACACAAGTTCGTGTGTGCTAAATGGAGAAAACTTTGGAAATTGAAATGATGGGCTCAAGACACTCACTCTGTGACTGTTTTGAAAAGTCATTTGCTGCGTGATTCAGTCTTCAGTGTGGAGACTGTGTAGACTCGACACAGTTGATGTTGTTACCAGCATTTAAACCCCAAAAATATTTGCTTCTTTTTAGTTCCCAACTTGTCACAAAAAAATGAAATAAAATGAATAATGTTTTAATATTTTCTGTCGCTGACCCCTCCAGCATTTTGTAAAACCAAGTACCATAATTGAGCCCAGCTGATGACCCGGGTGGTTAAAAGACTTAGATCATTAAAGAGGTTTCACTTTAGTGTCACTGTGATCAGGAGTATACTGGAGAGTCAAAGGCTAAAACACCTCTCAAACCCCAAAGCTTTATTGAGATGGAGAGGAGGGGTTTTCATGAATGTGTCTGTAAAGAGGCCAAAATGCCCCCACTGTGGTGGGAGAGACTAATGGGGTCAAACTGAAGACAATCATTATGAATTGTTGAATATTTGTGTTTGGCAAGCTTCTCTCCGGACACAAAACAGCCCAATACAAACATCATTGTTTTTTTTTTCCAGACGTCATCATTACTTTTAGGGAGGTTTAGCTGGACTTTATTCTTTTGTATAAATCTATGTCCATTTATTTTCAGTGTGGTATCATAAAATCTCCTTTTGTTGTTTTGTTTTTTTCTTCGCTTTAGATTTAAAGGCCCAAATTGTAAATTCTTTACTCCCTGAAGTCAGACTCAGTCAATTCATTTCTCTTTGTTGAATGGCTTGTTCAATGCTTTTTGGTTAAAGGAGTTTCGTATTTTGACCATTTCCAGCCTATGGTGACACGGATCTGCTGCTTTTCAAACATCACCATGAAGTCACTTGACTCTGTGTGAGCAAAATGAAGTCCTTTTCACAAAAGAAGGTATCTTGGAGACATAAACTGCAGTGCCCATTATAATTTGACTGTGCACGCTCACGCATATCAAACGCTGTGGGACGCCAGGAAACGGACCCATTTAAGGAAAAGTAGGACAGAGGCTCTTTACTCTGACCTGAGCACAGTAATGTGTGAGGAAAGACAGGAGCCCAAATGAGAGAACAAAAGGTTTTCTGAGAAACAAAGATAAAGATGTTAATAAAAAAAAAAAAAAGAAACCGCAGCATATTGGAAAACTGGGAGGTAGAGGAAAAATGGAGACAGTTTGTGGAGGGTAATGACTGAGCGAGCAGACACAGAGGTGCGGAAAGAGAAACAAACGAGGTAAAAATGGGACAAAGGGGCAATTATTTATAACTGCTCGACAGGGTTGGCGGCCCAGCTGTGATTTAGTGTGCAGCTGAGTCGATGCAGCAAACACGCCAAACCACCAACAAACCGCTAAATACAAAACCCAACTCCAGTTTATGCTGTACTTTGACTCTGTTTTGCTTTCAGAACACAACACACAGATGAACTTTAAAGCGAATCACTGATTTTCAGAAAACATTGCAATATATTTGGAATATTCAAGCAGGCAGCAAGTTAAATATTTGATTTATTGATACATATATGGGTAAAAATATCAATTTTCTACTGCCTAGAAGGGTCCCAACCACCTATTCACACACAGTCATAGATGGATTGCAGCGGACCTGCTGCTATCACAAGCTACTTATAGAAAAATAGGAGGAAAGAAAATGTTACCAGCAAAATATTACTAAAGTGGCAAAAAACAAACAAACTGGAGAATACATTGAAATAAGTTGAAATGAAGGAATAATTTACGAAAGTAGATTCTGCAGAAACCCAACTGGGTTTGATCACAGACAAGCAGACAATTATCCCCTAAACATTTGAACTTAAACTTGGCATTTGCCAAAACTCGATGCTTTTCTCATGTCTGTTGAGAGATTTTGTTGCACTTTTGTTTGTAGAATTACATTAACAGGAAGAGATTTTATTGTCAGTGTAAATAATTCATCAGCTGGGAGACAGAATGACGTGGTGTGCCACAAGGTTCCGTCCTTAGTCCCACACTTTTTAACCTGTATATGCTTCCGCTTTTCATCAGGACAAAACAGAGATTTGAATTGTTGGTTCTGAAGCTCGGAAAGAAAGGGTCCAATTATCTACTCTTAACCTGAATCTGTGCAGTAAAGTCAGAAACCTTGGTGTGATTTTAGATGCAGATCTTACCTTTGAAGCACATCCAAACCATGTTACGAAAACAGCATTCTATCCTCTTTGAAATATTGTCTTAGTGAGCCAAATCTGAAAAATCAACACACACTTCTATAACATCTAGAATAGATTATTGTAATGCCATAGTTTCTGGTTTTAAGAGAAATTCTATCAATCGGCTGCAGCTTCGTCAAAACTGGGCTGCACACCTCTGAACCAGGACCAGAATGAAGGAGCACATTACTCCAATTTTGAAATTCACACTGGCTTCCAGTCAGCTTTAAGATCAATTTTAAGGTTCTTTTATTATTTTTTAAAAAATTAAATGGAATTGAACCTATATTTTTAACAGATTTACTTTACTTCATGACCCACAACTATTTTTTTGGGCAATTGACCTGTACTCCTTTACTCTGACCTGTGTGCTGCCCCTTAGTGGTTAAACTAGGTAGCAGAGTTGATTTTCGTGATTGGTCAACTTGTGCAAGTTCCACGTCATTTCAGAAGTTTCACGTCATGCTCTGCAGCTGATGTTTTACATATTTTCATTAAGACAATAATAAAACGATCCTCTGATTACCTCAAGCTAATCACTGTCAATCACAGATCCAGACCACACCTCCCCCGCTAGCCCCGCCCCATTTTTCTAATTTTTTAAAATCAGGGCTGAGAGTGGAGTAAGCCTCCGCCTGTCCTGTTGTGTTACTCTTTAAAGCTCTAAGATTGTCCTCCTGTCCCTTTAGCAAAGAAATGAGTTTTTCTTTCAGTGTTTGTGGTTTTCTCTGTGAGCTTAGATCTCCTCTCCTCCCTGTCTGTCTGCCAGGTGGAGCAGTTCAAACAAGATCCCAGTCCTTCCAAGTGTTTGCACTCTGTGTTCAACGTGGACACCGGCGATGAGGTCTACTCCAACAGCGAGTACCACCACCTGCAGGTCAGCCCAAACTGTCTGATTTCTGTGAACACAGCAGTTGGGGTGTTCTGGTTTTCGTGGTTTGATCTTGCTTCAAGTAGCAGACGTCAAGAGTTTCGGGTTGGAATTTAAATCATGTTGAATGCATGAAGAGTGAAAGTTGTTTTTTAGTGAATGGCTTCAACACGTTTACTTTCAAGCTGTTGATTCTTCAACCATTATTGATGAGGCAGCCCATAGCCGCAGGCCTAATGGCCAACACAAAGCTCACGTCTCAGACTCTACTCTGTATAGGAAATCGAAAACAGCTGCTTTGACAAATTTGAGGCTAAGAGACGGAGTACAAATGATGGTCTTTCTCTTTTTTTTTTGAGACGGTATCTGAAACTCTGATTCCCTCCTGTCCCCGCTTGTGTCCTCGCTGCAGATTGATGCCGTTTCTCTGTTCCTGCTGTACCTGGTGGAGATGATCTGCTCCGGCTTGCAGATCATTTACAACACAGACGAGGTAAATAAAGCTCTAACGACTTCAGAGGTGGTCGATCGTGGACACCCACAAACTCACTTCCCCATTTGTTCAAATAATGTCAAAAAAGACAATAAAAATACAGAATGTTAATGATTAATGGATGTTTTATTCAGTGAAAAATTGAGACAAATTGATAACTCAATAAAAATAAATATATTTTGTTTGGTAAATGAAAATAAATTCTTAGGAGTGATGATTGATGAAGACCTTGACTGGAAAGCAATAAACAAAAAAGCAGCAAAAACAGCCAAAATTATTGGTTTCTTACATAAAGTTTAATATATTTTTAATAATTATGTTTGTTTTGTGATATAAAAGTCAATGATTGCTTCATATTTGCTTTGCTGTGTGGTAATATGGGGGTTGAGACGTAACACTTTAATATATCTCATCATTATTCTGCTGATATCATTTATAATCCATATAGAGATCAATCAAATTGCCTTTTCATCCAGTTTGAATGGATTTAATTTATTTTTTACACTATGTATGAAAAAACTATACCTACAAATATTCAGAAAAGGTTTGTAAAAAAGGACTACAGCCTGAAAGGGAAACCTGATTCAAACCAAACTGTAGTAGAACAGTGAATGCAGAGCATGTATGGATTAATCTAGAAAATGCAATGAAAGCGTCAAGAATAACTTTATTTAAAAAAAAAAAAAAAATCTATAAAAACTAATATACTAAGTGGGAAACCTGAGAGTAAACTGGTAATCTTTGACAATGTTTGAATTGATTTGTGAAAGACTGCTGTTATAATTTTGAGTCGAGGCTGTATTCAGATTGAAACGGCTCGAGGAATGAAACTGCTCCAGTAGAAAAAGGATTTCCCTGTTTTTCTGCTCCTTTCATTCATTTTGTGTCCTGCTGACACATAGAATCAAATGTGTTTTCTTATCTTTGTCTTTTGAATTATAAATGAAATAAACAACAAACTAAATCTTTAGCTTAAACACTTAAACAGTCACAATCTTGAAACGTTCAATATTTCACCTGCAGAATACTTTATTTTGACTTTTTTAATTTGTTAAGAAATGTTTTAGTCATTGTGGCCAACATTTCAACGCTTGGAAATGTGTCAGGGATAGTATTACTATTTATAGTTTTGTAACCTTAAAACTTAGTAAAGATTTGTGTTTTCATGTGTTTTGTTCCCTCTTAGAATAAACACAACAGCATTCACAGACTTTTATATTTTTGCAAGATTTCTACGTTTTGTACAGATATTTTGTATAACTCTAAACTGTCATTGGATAGAAATACAGTTTAATTTAAATTATTATTAATATTTAAGTTGTGATAGGTAACTTAGACTAAAGATAATGTAACTTTTAGAACAATAAATTATACTTCACTTTTTAATATCAGGTGTTAATTGTGGCTGATCAAAACAAATATTTAAAGAAAGCTTTGATTAACTTAAATAGCTTAAATTATGCCAAATAACTTAAGATAACAACTTTGTGAGGTATAGATAAGTATAACTATTGTTTTAAAATATAATTTTTTGTGAAATTTTTACCTTTTTTCTAAATTCTACCATCTCTGCTGAAATCCATGAATGGATCCACGTTTTACATTTGACATAACATTGTGTTCATTCATTAAAAACTGGTGTTCAAGAGTTTTCTTCCCAGTGCAAAATCTGTTATTCCGTTATGTTTGAAATAGTTTACCTGCTCATGAGGGTGATGTTTTTAGGTCTTCAGCAGAAACCCTGCAGCTCTTCACATGGAGGATCGCCACATTAATGCTCACATTCATAGCTTTTCTGCCATTTATGCTTCTTGTGAGCGGCTTAGGCAGCTTTCACGAGCGAACCGTTTAGATTAAATCTTCTCCCAGGATTCCAGCAGGTAACGTGTTATTTGGCGGCGTAAGTGGAAAGAGCTTCCCTCTAAATTTGACGTATTTGTCCGGCATCGGTTACTGTCGTCTTTATGTTCGTCTCTTAATAAAACTAAAGTGACTTGGCTGTGAAGTTTACAGGGCTTGTTTTTTTTGTTGTTTTTTTATGCGCTGCCTCCAGCAGCAGCAGCGGCAGCGGCAGTGGCAGTGGCGGTAACATCATTAATTCAGTCCATTTTTACAGCCGCCTCATTTGCAGCTTTACTTAACGCTGATCTTTGAGGAGAAATCCATTTGTTTACCAAACAGGCCTTGCTGAAGTCAGCTGTGGCTGTCTGATACTAAGCAGCTAATGGAACTTCCTGCCTGGCTTTACTTTTACCCCCAACAAGCAGTGGCAACAGTTTGGCTTGGAGATTTTTCCACAAAGGTGACTGATTTTTACAGATTAAACTGCACTTACTAGATTGCAGCTCATGTCCGCAGAATGTTATTAACTAGCATCCGATCGACAAGAGAGTTTGTGCAAACGAAACGACTTTCCCTGGGACTAATTCAATCCCAGCTGTATTTATTGGTTTGTTGTTGACTGTCACGACTGCTCGTGCCCATGTGAGCGGACGGAGCTAGAAGCAGCATTGCAGCATTTTCTTCTTCCCAGAGCTGAAGAGAAAAACTGCTCCTCACAGAAGCTGCTCCATCCACCTCCTTCCCTGTGCCATTTTCCATCTCGTGCAGCATGTAATGGAGAGACTCATTAGTTTGTGTATTTTTTTTTTTTGCATCACACACGTTTACTTACATTTGTGTTGGCTCGCTTTTGCAAATGTGTCTGTGTTCTCAGAAATTGCAGCATTGGCAGGCGGAGGGGCTAGTTTGGCTGCGAAGCAGAAACATTCATTAAGATACCATTAAGATACTAAGAACTCTGCTTCATTAATCATGCAGCTCATAAAACCCTAAAAAAGAGAGGCAGCAAACACCTTTTCGTCTTTCACAGCTTTCTCTGCCTTTTTCTCTTCATATGTTATGTCCCCATGGCTCCCTTCTGCTCCATCGCCTCCTTTTAGGCTCCTTCCTGTTGATTCTGTGTGTTGGATTTAAGCTGCACTGTTTAAATTCACTGTTAAAGCTTAGTAAACCAGTGAAAAATTCCCCAAAAGCAAAGGAGATCACAAGGAAAGCAAATACTTTTGCTTTAATTGGAGTAACGCAACAAGCAAGCGTGGTTTTTGTGGGCTGGCATATTCACTCTGCACTGTTTAATTACAGCTGAAAACTGCAGGGAGACTCTCACCTTGAGCGCTGATGAAAAATCCGCTGTCTTCATCTTTTTTGACCTATGAAGGATAGAATCACTAGCCTCGCCACAGATCGATACCACAGGTTGTTTGTTCCTACACACAAGCATGACTGTTTGTCCTGCTGAAGATGGAATCCTGCACTGCGTTGAGCATCAGGGAGGCCTCTTGCTCCACGTGTCCGTTCATCCCCTTCAGCTCTTTGACTCTGTCTTTTTCTTTTGACAGGTTTCCTTCATCCAGAATCTGGTGTTCTGTGTGGAGAGAGCCTACAGGGTCCCTGACTTTGGCATGTGGGAGCGAGGCAGCAAATACAACAATGGCAGCACAGAGCTGCATTCAAGGTCAGTCTGGACATAAAACGATGGGATCAGGGGCCAACGAATGAAGGGTTCAAGTTCTGAGTGGAAGAGATAAAGTAAAAATAAAGTAAAGATAAAGTTGGGATATAAAAGTCTTGGTATTTTTGCATGTCATTTTTTTTTTTCTTCATATAATGTAAGAACCTTAAAGACGAAGCTGTAGCCTTAGGGTGGATACGGGCAAATGACAAATCTGTACGAGGAATGCAGGTGACCCGCACAAAATATCAATGTTGTAGACCGCTCGGTGACCCCATGAAGAGAAAATATTCATGAGTAAGGATGGAGTAGGTGAGACACAGCAGAGTCATGCATTTTTTTGTTTTTTATACCAAATCCTGCAGACTGCACTGGCAGCCGTTAGTGCTGTTCATTTGATAACTCACATTGTCCTTAAAATTACGTCAAAAAACACCATGACCCTTACTGGTCAACCTGCCATACGGGCACTCAAACTACTGCTTTCACAAAGAAGAGTAGACCCTCCTTTGAGGATACCCAGATAAAATAGTGGGAATGTTTAACAGAGAGGATGGGGGGATCTGAAAAGAAAATTAAAGCGAGCAGGGGTGGATGTGACCTTTGACCTCAACCGTGATTTCATCTTCAATCAAAGCCTAACACACATTCCTCGTCCAACACACAAAAACAGATGGGTTTAAAGCCGGTTCCACTCTGAACACTCTCTGCTGTCCAAATGAAACCTGACTTGTTTTACCAAAGTTATGTTGCTATGGCAACCACCAGTCCATATGAATGCAGAGGTGAAACATTAAGTGTTGACCACTTGATCTACAATTAGATGGGATCTTCAAGGGTTTTACTCTGACTTTCAACAGTTATATCTTTATTCAGAAGTTTCTATTTTTGTTTTGATTGCAATTTTTTTTTTGTCATTTTGTTCTAAAGTATGAGGTAGAATTTGGAATAAGAGTCCATCTTAAGCCTTTAAAGACCCACTCCAATAACAATGGTGTTTTTAACATGCTCTTGCTGCATTTTTCTCATGATGGAGAATATATATATATAGTATATTTTTAAAATATAGGATCAAAACTGCATTTCTGAGTCTTTCTCTTACTTACTCCGTGCCAGCAGTCCTACCCACAACTTACAGGTGAATTTTTAATGAACTACTGCTGCTCTGCAAAAACTGTGTCCTAAAAAATGAAATATTTTTAAAATCTTGGTTAAAAGTGGCATAATCACAATCAAAAGACCACTGAGGGCACTGACAATAGATCAAAACATGATTGGAGTGGGACTTTAAAGAACTAAAATACACTTTTGTATATATAAATTGAGCCAGTGTTATCCTAAAATTGTAATATTGTTTACTTCAGGTGGGAATCTAACATCTAGTAGCATCTACTTAATACAGAACTAAATGCAGTTGGCAGTAAGAGCTGTTGGAGAAAACCTCCTCCATGCCTTGCTATCAGTGTTACATTTGAAGCATATTTGCCATCTACTCAACGCTGGAATCAGCACGGCTTGGCAGCAGCCATCAGCAAGCAAATAAGCACCATCGAGGGGACGTGTTCCGGCTCAGCGGTCTGAATGCCTAACTTGGATGAAGATAAGGATTCTGAAGCACATGTTCAAACAGCACAAGTGTTGTGAGCCAGTGCAGAGAGCTTTTGTTACTTCTACCTAACTGATTTGTCATCCAAGGTCAAACTGGCCTGCCTCTCCTCCCTCCATGTCTTGATAAAAATCCTCAATTTCTGCCATGACTTATCTCTGAGATGCATGTTTTTTTTCTTTTCCCCCAACAATCTGAAGCTATTGGCAGCAGCTCGGCAGGATATCCTTGAGGAAAGATAACAAACTCGACGTGGAGGAGTTGATGCTCGCTTTTCCCCCTTATGGCCATGCTTCGGATTTCCACAATTTGTGAACTACTTCATCCGTGCATTTGCGTAATTAAATTGACATGCCTTATGCAAATGGTGCTGTGTGGCACTGACGTATTTAGGACGGTACTGTGTAAACAAGATCAAATCCGGAAGTGGTTTCTACTCCCACGCTTCCACTGGGCAGAAAAAGTCTCGGAGGTAACAAACTGGAAAGAGTTTTGGCGGAGTCTCCATTTGTCCAGATCAAATCCAAGTTTTATTTACTTCTGATTCATGTCCACGTCACAAGGGACAGACTGAGACTTTTATGTAAAGTAGCATATCCAAGCTTATAAACATCAGGAAGTTCTGCAGCCCTAATGGGTCATAACATACAAATTAGGATGTTATGAGTTGATGAATATTTAATTTTGCAACAGAACAAATTGGAGCCATCCAACCTGCAAAAAACTGTCTACTATTACTATTTTTGAGAAATTTTTGAGAAATTCACTTAACTTTCCCTCTGATTTGACTAAAAACTGTTTAGTCACAGAACATCTTCTTGAACTTCATTCATTAATTTTCCAATCCGCTTTATCCCTTTCGGGGTCATGGGGTTGCCGGAGCCTAACCCGGCTACTCACGGGCGAAGGCAGGGTACACCCCTGGACTGGTCACCAGTCTGTCGCAGGGGCCACAATCACACACCCATGCACACTCACATTCACACCTAGGGACAATTTAGAGTAACCAATTAACCTATGAAGCATGTTTTTGGACGGTGGGAGGAAGCCGGAGTTCCCGGAGAAAACCCACGCATGCACGGGGAGAACATGCAAACTCCACACAGAAAGGTCCCTCAGCCAGGACTTGAACCGGGAACCTTCTTGCTGTGAGGCAGGAGCGCTAACCACTGCGCCACCGTGCAGCCCCTTCTTGAACTTAATCTAGTTATTAAAAACTTAAAATGTCCTTCCTGTCAAATAGATCCAAAGTTGATCTACTGGATCCATTTGATTCAGAGCTGTTCGGTTTGGCCTTTCACCTCATCTCATCTGATCTGCTCTCACTGTTGCAGCTCTAAAAAAGAGTTGGTCACAACTGCTCATGATTACAGGTGAATACGGTTTATAAAGCTGAGCAAACCTGTACAGGGCAGGCAGGTGGCCCGCACAAAATAGCGGGCCACCTGCTCAGACTGCTTTGTGATTCTCCAGAATGTGCACAGAGCCCATTAGTGCTGTTCAAGTGATAAGTGCAAACTGACTGGTTAAAATTAGTTTGTAGTTTGTGTGGGTGGACACTTATCATCTGCACAACCTGTGCGTGTGATCAGTGAGGATCCAGAGCTTGCATCTTACTAATGACTAGTGTAGGGCATAAGGACACCGTACGAGAACATCACACGTACGTCATAAGTATGTGCATTTTTACGAATTCTTCATTTACCACACACGACAATGGTACGTTCCATTTTTATACCATCCCTTGATGTGGGAGGGGAACTGAAAGACACATCTGCGCCGCTCCTCTGTACGACCCAAAATCCAACAGCACCTATACAGGTCAACCCTCGCACAGGTGCATGTGACTAAGGCGAAACTATTGGTTCTTGACTAATGTCAATGTTATTACAAGTAAGTGTTTATCCAAATAAAAGCAGTTATGATACAGTTTCATCAATAAAGAATTTTTTAGTAAAACTTGGTGCAGGGATCCATAAGTTTCATTAGGTAAAGTATTTTATTATTCATTTTATATTACCTTATTTTTTAGCATATCCATTTCCTTATGACAAAAAGTGTCAACAGGTTTTCTTTAGTTGTGTTGATTATTATATAAACTGCAGTTTCATCATTTTTTTGACTGAATGAACTCAAATTAAGGTTCTGAGGTGGTCATTGGCTGTACTGGTCTGACCAGACAGTCGATTGTCACTGTGTTAAGTAAAGTCTTGACTTTAAGTACAGCATCATTTGGGTGCTTTTATCAAAACGTTTTTAGTGCTTTTTTTTTTTTTACCAATTTTTATGATGTGTTACCATAGCAACTGGTATCTTGTTTCCATGAGGCAACAGTTTAACTTTGAGTATCTGCTAAATGATTTGAAGTCCCTGCTGAGCTGAAAATGACAACTACAGACGCGGAGAGTTTGAGCCTGTCTTTCTTTAAGTGTCATAAGAGAAGTTAAATCTGTTGCAAAGAAAATTATGGCAAAACTCGGAGAGACAATGGAGATGTCTGTTTCGCTGACAAATGGAAGAAAATCTACCTGAGTCTACCGGGTTTCAATGCTTGAGACTCAGACAGAAAAGTCATGAACTGAAATCCATTGTCATTCAAAACTTATATTTGGTGGCAAATGATGATTAACTAGTGAATACACAACAATATGTATACTTTTTTGGCCAAAAAAAAAGAAAAAAATCAAATTTATACATAATACATAGACACACACACATATTATATAAGGGAGGTAGGACCTCTGATGTTCTGTCCCCTACCCCATCCCCGGTGGGGGGTACCAGGCCCTCAGCAGGCCCGTGTCCCTTTGGTGCTTGCTCCCTGGGCGGCCCTATCTCCATGCAGGGAGAGAGTTCTCTGGCAAGACCACGAGTTGGGGGGTCGCATCCCGTCTGAGCCTGGGGGTGTCCGAGTCCCTGTGGTACTGGTCGGGGGACCCTGGCAGCCCTGCTTCTTCGGCGGGGTTCTTGGTGTGGGGGTAGCCGGGCACTCTCCTTTCTTTTTACATTCCATTATCCTCCTCAGTAAAACATAAACAGTCACCTGAGCACAGGTGTCAGCTCACCTTTGCACAAAAAGCATGTGTGACGGAAAGAAATGCCTTACCTGTGTTGGTTCATCTGCATAACTATGTGCGTGTGAGCTGTAGTTGTATTGTGCACATGTTGACATGTTTGTGTGTGAAGATTTTTGGAGCCAACAGGTATGTTTGTAACATTTGAGTGTGTGTGTGAGCAGGCCCCCCCCCTTTAGACTTAACATTTAAACCTGACAGCAAATATCAAAATTCTGTTTAAAAATAACCCATTTGTAAAAATGGGCGGGGCCACAAGCTCCACTCCATTCAGATGCATCCACTTGCAGGCAAGTAGATCAAAGATGAGTGGGACTTTAGCTATGTTCACCTTGAAAGTTTAATAAAAGCTAACATCAATAAGTGCACCACCTTCTACACTACGGACCTGTGATGTATTAGGAAAAAGATGTTTCCGTCTCGCACTTCTGTGGTTCACAGTATGTTTTCTGTCGTTCAGCAACACATTTCCCTTCTTTTCTTCCCTTCTTCTCTTCTTCTCCTTTTCAAGGGAAATCTTGGCAGGCTGGAGGGGGAAACATGACGGTGAAATTGATTCACTTTGTATCTGCATTGCAATCACAATAGCCAGCCACTGTGAAATTTACTCCGTCTCTTTTATTTTCCCTCTGTAAGAGCTCCATTATAAACACTGCAGCACAATCTCAGGAACCTCCAGTTTTATTGAATTCTAATGGCTACTATTTAAGATCAGAATGTGATTCTAAATGAGTTTCTTGCAAAAGAGGGGAAGATATACCTCTGATTGTTGGCATTTCCACTTTTTTAATCACTTTAGATGCTTACTGCAGAGGAAATTAGCATTTAAGTTCAGTTTATTGCTGTAATTCATAAGTGTCGTATATTTAGTGAAGCAGGAAAGCCTTAGAAGGTCAGTTTTTCTATCTGTTCCCCTTTGCTCTGCTCCGATTACTCATTTGTATCTGCTCTCTGACTCTAGCTGCTATCTGCAAGCTGGTATCAGTCTTCTGAGCTGTCTGAAACCATGGTAACCGTCGAGGGAGAATGAATGACTGTTTGCTCTCACTGTCGCTGCTCCCCTCTGAGGCATTTGGCTAAAAAAACACACACAAAACAAGTGTTGGTTTAACTTCCATGACATGGGTCCTGTGAAACATGGAAGTCACTGACACTCCCTTGTGGTGTGCTTCTCTGCAGCTCAGTGGGCCTTGCTAAAGCTGCTCTGGAGGCCATCAATGGATTCAACCTGTTTGGAAACCAGGTATGTGACATGTGCTTCATTCATCTCTAAGTATGTTAAGTGTTTCCCCTTTGTTTTTCATCTTTACGTGACATAAAATATTACTAATAAGAGGAATTGTACAAGTTAGTTCCAAGTTAGATTTTTCTTTAGAAACTGATGTCTTTTGTAAGTTGTTTGTGCTCTCAGAATGTATTTTATTTTACTCAGTTTTCATTTCTATTTGACTAAAAATGTTTACTCTGAAAGGGTTGGATGCTGACTTATCCATCTGTGGTGTTTACATAGTTGTTGCTCTGATAGGGAGTGCTGCTCTTCTGGACACCAGTAAAAAATTGAGGGTAAACTGTTCCTGAAGATGAATTTGGCGTTCCAGCTTGGCTTGTTCAGAGAAAGGATTTATAGCGGCGGCTGCTTTATGATCCATGCGGTGTGAAGCCTCTGTGGGTGTAGCTGTGTGTGCACATCAACACGTCTCTTGTATCTATCAGGGAATGATAGCACACTGGGCCTTCAAGTTTCTTATTAAGGATTCCTATCAAAAATCCCAGCTGACTCTCATCTGTCCTTACAGCTGAGCTTTTTTCACTTTAGCTAAAGTTTTGCTTTTTTTCTTTCCTTTTCTGATAAATCAGCCTGTTTTTTTACGTGAAACTAGCTGAAGTAGACAGATAAAGCTGATCTGTACTGGAGCCGGGTGACTGAACCTTCAAGTTAGTCATTGAATTCTTAGAGGACCATCATGTTTGATGCTTTTCCAGGACTTGCAGCTCATTTACTCTTTGTCAAAATCATAGCAGACTTTCAGAAGTGTCAGCACGTAAAAATGTGCTGTTAAACCTTAGAAATGGGATATTTCCTGATGTATAATCTGTTCTAAAAGATTACCTGAAGTAGAACACTGATTCTATCAGCTGGATTTCCTCACACAGGTCATCCAAAGTTGGTGAGTCCTGACAGCAGCATTAGATCTCCTCTAAATTTCAACCTTGAATGTGGAACCGTCAGATAGGTTTTACCAGAGGGTCTTAGGCCGTTCATATGAGGCCAACACACCACTGAAATAACTAAGCCAGACCAGAACCTACCTTGAGAGGGATCAGTCAATCATAAAAGCAATTTTAGAAGGAGCAGGGAGGCAGTGGAGGGAGGACAGGACTGCTGTGATGTGGAACCCAGAGGAGATGATACATAGATTCCTTATTTCTAGATCAGTCTTAGAGCTGAATGAGTCAAGACTGAGCTATATTTATGATGTAAGGAGGGAAGCTTAGGGGTCACCAGAACAGCCACATGTTTGCTCAAAAACAAGTATTTGGATGACAAAAGATCTAAAGCTTCTCTGGTCTTGGTCATGGTGAGTGAAGAGGTTGCATCCTGACTGTTTATGGGTGTAGACAGGTATCTTATACAGATACACCTAACAGTTCAAACAGGAGCCATCAATACAGGTAACAAGTGGAGGATAGAAGAGCCTCTGGGTGTATTCAGACTGGAAACGTTGGTTGGTCCAGACCAAGTCTGCTTAATTTGGTCCTGATTGAGTCCTGAACCTTGTGTTTCGTCTGTGTTCAGAGGCAGTTATCATGCAATCCTTGTTGGGCTAATTCACTGATTCAAACTTTAAATTTCGTTGAACAATTTTGAACATCAGTATCAACGTCGGGAACAAAAATTTTTACTGCTACTTTGGAACGGCGGAGACATTCTCCAAGACGGCTGAGAAGGTACGCTGATAAGTGTTTATGACTAATAGATTGTCTGGAAAACAGTGTGAGAAGCAATGTGTATCACGTTGAAAGTTACTTTAATGAGCCTGCATTCGTTTGACCACATTTCTATAAGTTGTTGGGTCTCATTTCTGCTCCGCTACTGTGCTGATGCTATGTGATGATCGGCTACGGTGGCCGTTTTGATCCAGTTACTCCACTTCTCGAAAACAGAGTCTATTCAGTCTGAGGAATCTCAGAGCGAATCGGAGCTCAGTCTGATTGGAAACTAACCGAGAACCCTTCAAAAAATGGGTCTGGGACCACACTCTGACCCATTTTTCACTCGGTTCGCTTTCAGTCGAGACCACCTCAAAAGATTGGTCTGAGAACGGTTCCTGGTCCCGGACCAGGGTTCACTTGGGTGTTTTCAGATTGAAAATGAGTTCCAGCTTATCGGGGGAAACGAACTCTGGTTCACTTTAAGGGAACCAAATGTGTCCAGTCTGGATACACCCTTAGAAGAAGTGACAGGGCTGTGAGGAACAGAATTCTTGCTTGTTTGTAGGAGATAATACTTACTTTTTGCACCATCATCCAAGTTAAAAATCAAACAAAGGGATTTCCTCAATTCTTTTTCCAAATTTCATCTTTCGTCATTGAAGTTTACCAATGTTGAACATTGCAGGTCCCTCAAACCTTTTCAAGTGGGAAAAATTGCATAATCAAGGACAAACACCTTTCTGCCTGACTGTATATGTTTAATTTGTGAGCACAGAATGAGGGCTGATGAAACTGACAATTACGTAACTGAATATTATTTTTTTTTCAATCTGAATTTGAGTGTTAGGTTTTTGGGGTGCAGAAACGTTAAATCAACTGCTTTGAGGCTGTAGAATAAGAGTGTCAGAGGATAGTACATCTTTGCTTCAGCTTAACAATTAAGAGAGACATGAACAAAATTACATTTACGTGAACAAATCTGACATTTTTCTAAAGAACGTCATCTCCTTAAGACATAACTACGCAAATGTTTGATCATCTTAACATAAAACAGGTAGAATTTAATGATATTCAGAATATATGAGCTAACAAGCACTTTATTTACTATAAACTTGAAATTAGCAGGATTGTATTTTCTGAAGATTTTATGACTAACCATGAGCAGTTTTTTTTTTCCAAAGGTCTGAAAATCTGTCTGCCCACACTAATAGGAATAATAAGTGAGTCCTAGAAGAGTCTCTAATTATTTAAACAGTACTCTGCCCCCTGTCTGTTGATTAAAAAAACACAACATCTGTCTTACTGAGGACACTTTCTGAGCTGAGCAAAGATTCCAATCACAACTTAAGTTGTTAATTGTTACCGCAATTTCAGCATTTTTCATAAAATACAAAGAATTTGAATTAAAAAATGTTTAAAACATTGCATGAAGAGAAAAAAATAGGTGTAAAATAATAAAATAAACCATCAAAGACTGGTTTCTTTGAAAACAGTTCAGTTTCATTGAAAAGCTGAAGAGATTTTGATGCAAAAAGGATCAAATTGGTCCATACATCTGCTTTATGTGAGTTTAAATTCAAGCTAAAAATGTAAATATTTGTCTTTATGTTTTTTTATGTTTGTATATAGTTTATCTTTTCCAATAAGTCTTCTTTACAAAGACATTGACACGTTTTTTTTTTAGTTCACTATACTCCCATCGGTTCCTGTAGGTGTCTGTGATTTATTTTTATGTAGGATTTCGCTGTAGCAGCAGAAAGGTTTCGCTAAAAGGACGGTCAGCCGGCTTGTCGCATGCGTCCAGCAATCCTCTGAACTATGCAAATTCCTGAAGGAAAGCTTGCTGATTTGACTAAAAGCTCAGACTTGTTTTAGGGGAAAAACAGACTTTAGTCATATCCATGCATTATGCACAGGAGTTGCATTAGAAAGAGCTTTGCAGGTTGCAGACTGTGTGAGTTTTATGTAAGCACTTTCTGATGGACCCAGATCGGGTTTGATCAGTTCTTCGACTCAGTAAAAGCTTAAGTGCACTTGATGGACAAACTGCATTGCGGGTTTTTGTCAATGGAGACTTTTTGAAGTGGATGAATAACGACCAAACTCACTGCTGTTTAAGCACTCCAGCACTGTACTTTAGGGAAAGTGTGAAAGCCAAAAATACCAGCTTGTCTTTAGAGTGGAGAGGAGTTTTGACAGGAGGAGGCGGGTCGTTTCAATCTATTTTGGATAAATGCTGAGTGATTTGTCATGTGTGAACGCTTGTGGGTGCACGTGTGTCCGCCTTAACGAGGATCCTGACTGCGTGTCGCACTGCAGGGCTGCTCGTGGTCTGTGATATTTGTGGATCTGGATGCCCACAACAGGAACAGACAAACCCTCTGCTCCCTGCTGCCCAGAGAGTCACGCTCACATGTGAGTACACCCATCACTGCCATATTGATCCCAAAGCAGCCAACAGCAACGACTCACAAAATGTTTCTGTCCAACACTCAAATACCGGTGGAGTGAAAGGAGTCACAGTACATCTTTTTCTTTCACTTTGTTTTATATTTGTCATCTGACTAATTCAATCAGCCATTTGTTTAAAAATTGAGAGGCCACCCTCTTGGAGAGCTTAAAACTAAAGCTAAACTGTTTCTCCAAGACTGTGCATCAGCATCTGCCTAGCTGACCTTTTTGATATATATATATATATATATATATATATATATATATTTTATATTTTATCTTAGTATTGTTGCATTCGTTTGACCTTTGGACCTCACACCAGCTTTGTGGCCTTGTAGAAGAGTGTCTGCCCTGATACTGGAGGGTTCAAATTAACAATTGAGTCATACCAAAGACCCAACAAATGGGACCCAGTGCCTCCCTTCTTGACACACAGCATTAAGGGGTTGGATTGGGGTTAAACCACCAAATGGTATCCAGGCGCAGCTATGTCTGCAGCGCACCGCTCCCCCAGGGGATGGGTCAAATGTGCAGAACATTTTTAACACACCTAGGTGTTTGACAGCTTATCATGGAACCAAAAGCATATCAAGTAAAGATGAAAAACAAGAAATATAATTTGGGAAGAATTACAAGTAAGCTTCTGAGTCATTGGACCTCCAGAGAACTACAACCAGATTAACAATTATCCATGATCCACACGTGATGGAACAGTGGAGAACCTTCTCATGATCGTCTGCCCAATCAAAATAACTCATCCAGGTGGTCATGGGAAAAAGCAGGTCTCACTTGAGTCACTTCAGGTCAGAGTTTACGGTTGAAGAATCAGAAATTTAATTTGATTTTGATTAAATTTGATTTATTTAAAATAATTGGAATACTACAATAAGAAATAAAGAAAACACTGATGTATCAAACCGATTTAAAATATAAAGTTTTTTTTTTTTATTAGAAAATAAATGATTCATTATTTCACAACGTCCAAATTCACACATCCTTATATTTGGAAGTTGTTTAAACAGCCGATGAGCTTCAGGTCATCTCATCTCCGTTTTGTCAAACAAAAGCTTCTTTCATACATTTTCTTGAATTTAAGAAATAATTATCAGATAGAAAAAAAATGGAACCAATTGAGAATTCAAGAAGAACGAGCAGCAAGAACACAAAGACTTGTCTCACATTTGAGGAAAACGTTTGTGTAAAATTCTTGGATATTTTCTGGACTGACGAGACCAAAAAACAAAAAAAAACGTCTACAATCAAAACAGAAAAAAGAACATCACAGCAGCATAGGGATGGTGGTGTGATGGTCTGAGGATACAGCTTTAGGACCTTCATGAACAGTTGCCAGTGATAAATGAATTGAACTTTATTTAGCTCACAGGGAGAAATTCACCCGACATGGCAGCTCAGAGAAAAAAAACATGTGATAGTACATAGATAAATAAATAACTGTGCAAGTTTTGATGACCTAGTCATACATACCCTATTCCTGTAGAAATATTAAAAACCATCAAGTGGACAGTTTAAAAATAAGAAATAAAAAGGGATTCTGTTACAAAGGGTAGAGCAAAAATTCTGCCTAGTTATGTGAAAGCTCATTGCCAGCTATCACAAACACTGATTGCAGTTTTGGTTGCCAACAGTGACACAGCCAGTTATTAGGTTTTAGAATATTATTTCACTTGGCAAAGGCAGGGTCAGACATTTTATTCACTCCTCAATCGTCATTCAAAATCTGGATTTTGTATTTTCTCATGCTATATTTATTTCCTTATCAAATCTGTTTGAAACAACTTAATTTCTTTGACAAAGAGTTGCAAATCCTTTTCCCTGCACTTGTAAATCAGAATCAACATTTCAATTACCTCTGTATTTTTGAATGAAACACGTTCCTGTTTTCTTTTGTGATATAGAGCAGCAGCAGAGAATGTCCTCTTTGCAGAATCGTTGGCGAACAGACACAAATGTTGAAGGTTAATTACACATTTGAAACCACTAGTTATGCCCATGTGTCAGAGAACAGAGTTTTAAGCTCCCTAAGCACCAATAAAAGCGGTACAGGTGAGAAGGGCAGGGAGGTTAAAGCTGCAAAAAAAGAAGCAGTAAGAAAAAGTATGGGCTAAACTGCTCCTTCGTGAGATGCTTGGATTGTCACTTGTTGTGTGTGTTTGTGTCTGACATCACTCCTTTCTATAAATTATATAATATCTATATATATTTAAATTATTATTCTTTGACTATCATTTCATTTGTTCCAATGTAACCCTTAGTCACCCTGAGTGCCTTGGCGGGTGGATACAGGCTGTCTGAAAGTGAAAATGTTCCAACCCGTACACAGGTGGCCCACACAAAATACCAAGATTGTTGACCGCTCAGAGAGTAAATATGTTCATGCACCGTTTTTATTTTCTATTGGCACTAAATGGGTCGTAGCGAACACTTATGTAACAAACTTTTCATTCTTGTCAACTGTTACCAATTGATATATTAGACAATCAGAGGTTAGTCTGTGTGGACATCCGGAGACACCTGCATACTACCTGCACACCCCGTGAGTGCAGCATTTGGGCGTGGTCAGTAAGGCGCCATTACTGGCATCTTTCTAACGAATGGTGCAGTATAAGGGCACAATATGACAGTATCACCCCTACATCATAGGTGCAGATAACTTACTTTTACCTTACAAATACTTCACATGACAGTTACCACACACACGCACCACAATGGTACATTCCATTTTGATGAGGTCCTTAATGGTGGCTGCACGAGCCTCAAGGGAAGTGCAACACAAAGCTGTGCTCCCTTTAACATCTGAGCTTTAGCTCCAGTGTTCACATTCTTTCGACTACCAAAACTCTTCAACCTTTTACGTAATTAATCATAATTTGGGAGGATTCGGAAGCGGAGAAAAGCAGCCTTGCACCGATATGGGACACTTCACAGTAGTCCTTGTTCCGACCACATTAGTAACGTGTTTTCTCTGCATTTCCCCTCTATGGGCCCTGATAACCCAAACACCTGCAGCACCTGAACAGGTCAACTCCCCCGTAAAGATGCATGTGACTAAGGCTTCAAGAGTGTGGTTAGAATTGAAACATATTTTACTGCCTACAACTCTTCAGTGTTGTGATCATGTGAAAAGGTTGTGTTCATGAAACTGCTCTTCACAGAACACTGACGCGGCCCTGCTGCCCACCATCAGCTACCCCGCCTTTGCATTAGACGATGACGCGCTCTACAGTCAGACGCTCGACAAGATTGTCCGAAAGCTGCGGGGCAAATACGGCTTCAAGCGTTTCCTTCGCGACGGCTACCGAACTGCAAACGAGGACAAGAACCGCAGATACTACAAACCGGCTGAAATGAAGGTCTGTGGGGTGATTCGGTCCCTGGCTCCGAAAATAATGGGATAGTTGTTGCTGCTCTTTTGAAATGAGTGGTCCTTATTAGAAGAATGACTGAACAAATAGAAATAGTTGTGATGATGAGACATTGGTGCATAATCACACTGCAACACTTTTATGAGTATGGCGGTTTTGGGAGTCTGAACTTTAGTAAATCTTTACCACAACTTACAATTATAAACCAAGAATTTATGTTTACCACTCTTCTTAAAGTTTCAAATGTAATTTCTTGTGACATTTAGACCTATTTTGGAGGAGAGGTGATCAAAAAAGGACTTCTGTGAAGTTATTTCCAGTTTAGTTTTGTTCCGCCTTTTAGATGGAGTATCTGCAGCTTTTAGCTTATATTTTAGCTTATATTCTCTAATTGAAAGGGTCTGGATTGACGCATGTGAGGATTATCTACAGGTTTAGAGGATGCTGTGAGTATTGAAAGAAACACGGGCACTTTTGAAGGATCTCAGCAATCCCACCTGCATATCACTCCTAATCTGAGTGCACATTTCCATGTTGGTTTGTGAACTCATGCATACATGCATATGTGAATGACTGTGCATTCATTGTCCTTTTGTAAATCCCCCATGATATCTAATGGAAAGACATTAAGGCATAACAAACTGCTCGCTTGGGGGAATCAGATGTTGGACCCTTGATGCTGAAAATGCTGTTTCTCCAGCTTTAGAAACAACCTTCATGAATTAATGAGCTCAGAGAGAAAGTCAGACACTGAAGTTGGTTTTTAAAAGAACTGATTTCACTAGAATTACAAAGCGCCAATTCACAGCCAAGGTTATTTCAAATTACAAGAAAAGAAAGCAAAACACTTCTAAACCGAGCAAATAAAAATGGCAATTTTTATAATCCAATTAATCTCAGATTATGCCAATATTTCCAAACTATTTTTAAAATCACCTTACCAAATAGTCATACACCGTAATAGCATGTTTTAGCCTTAAACAAGTGACAAAGGATTCCCTCTAAATGGAAGATTGGAGAGAAACCTGCAGCAGAAGCAGTGAATGTGAGCATCTGCTGGGACCGGACAGGGTCAGAGAGGGCAAAAGAGACTGCACAAAAACACTGGAACATCTGACACAAGAAAACCACGAAAAGTCTGTGATAACACAGCACACAGAGGAATGGCGTAAAGGTGAGGAAAACTACCAGATTAGCCCAAAATATCTCCCAACACTCATCACCGAAACTGAAGGCATTGTTCAGAGCCACCATGCTATCCCCTAATAATGAACTTCTTCAGAAGGAAAAGTTTTAAGTTTAGCTCTGAGGATAGAGATTAATATCTGCCTTCTGAACTAAAGTAGAGTCGATACGACAAAGGAGAAGCCTAAAAGCTGAAGGTTTTTCCTCTATTGTTGTACTTTGAGGAATTCCAGGGATTCTGCAGACTGGCATCCAAGTGTTAATTCAAGAGATAATTCAGTTTCTTGGTTAGTAGAAACCTGAAAACTTTTTTTTTTTCTCTTTTTCTCACAGACAGTTAAAGTCCCACTCTGGTCATCTATTGATCTATATTCAAGACGTTCCCAAGTGGTCTTTTTAATTATTGAAATTTGCCTTTGAATTGTGAGTGTAACCATTGGTGCAGAGCAAATTTTTTCTGTCACAAATAAGCTCTTTTTCTAACGGTATCTTTTTGTCTGCTCTTGATTCACAATGATTCGAATAAAGAAATACTCAGAAATGTAATCTTAGACTTCATTTTCTTGATATATGTCCTCCGTCAGCATAAAAATGCCCCAAGAACATGTTAAAAACACAAAAATAACACCACCATTTTCATTTGAGTAGGTCTTTAATAAAAAGAAGCAAAATGTAATTTTCTTTCAGCTTTCACCAGAATTTTAGCTGCTGCATTTTGAATTTTTGGAAAAGTTAGGAATCTAACAGTGGATTAAAGAGGTTTCAAACTAATTATAAAATAATAGTTCTAACATAGGGTATCGTAGTAACAAATGGATTCACACACAGGATGAAGGTTTTCTTTTCTTTAGCAGAGCTTCCTCACTTTGTCGATAATAAATCCCTCGTCTTCATCTAGTGTGACTGAAAGGTGGCACTAAAATTAATTAAAGCACACAGAAATAAAAAAATGACTATAAATTAACCTGTTTCTTATGCCAAAGTGGGTCCCTATTAGATACCAACTCTGAACTACTTTGCAATTAGCTTCGTTTAATCCTGCAGCTAATAGGATACAGAGACTCCAAGGCGAAGAATTTTCCAGCAGAATTTAACGCTGCAGCTCCTCCGGGTTCCGAGCCCACAGTTTGTTAGGGAAGTCCCCGACGCCAGTCATCTTCCATAAAGCCACGGCCAGCCTTGCTGTCTTTCCTCCGCATCCACTAATGGAATGATATTTGCATTAGCAAAAAGAAGGAAGAGAATGAGCTTACATAGAGCCTGGCGGGGTTGAATTAGAGGATGGTAATCCGGCTGTCCCTGCAGACGACACGGACTGAAGATGTTGGTGTTTAAGAGGGAATTGAGAGCAGAGCAGTCGCCTGTGCTCCCTGTCCGCTCACCATTGATGGGAGCAGTGGCAGCCTGTGTGACAGGCAGTTTTACCAATCAGTCAAGCTGCTCAAGCACGAAACACAAGGGAGCTGTGCATGTTTACATCTTTAAAGGGCAGAGAAGCACAGGCCTCACTGAGTGACTGCCTCAGCTTCTCACTGCCTCCCTCTCTGCTAAATACACCAACACCTGCTTCTGTAGATCTTTTTACTCTGTGCTTTATGTCATTTCTTTTACCTTCTGACTGATTTAAGCGATTTTCTTCCTCACATCTCGGAACCACAACATGGAGACATAAAGCTTTAAAAGAAACCGTCGTGCAGATGATGTTTTGTTGCTGTCTTAGCACACAGAGATGGAACAGAAATACAATTTTTTTTGACTGATGTTCTTTTTTGTCCCTTAACAGTTTCAATTTACAAAAATATATTTTTGATTTAACAAAATAAGAGTCCTTAAACTGCAAAAATCTAATTTCACAGTTGTATTATCTGCCCCACAATTTCTGTGAGTCTGTGTGTGATTTGAAAAAGTAAACTTTGATCCTTTTCTCTTATAGAACTGGCCAAATGCAGTCACATTGTTTTTTTGTTGTTGTTGTTTTTTTTGCCCTATTTAGAGCCACAAATCAAAATCTTAGCGACATTAATGTCCAAACTTTGACTGGATCCTGCCAAAGGTTTTGTATTGTTGTGTGTTTTCTGTAGAATCCAGATTGCTTAATCTGGAGGTCTTAAACTTCAGCTTCAGCAGCAGAAATTCTCAAAAATAAACACAACAAAAAATTCAGTAATTTTTCAGATTAAAACTCGAGAATTTGCAGAGAGTATACATTTTTGCTGAATTTATAATTCTCCAGAAGGATTATTTGACCAATTCTTCTAACTCTGTGGTTGTTTAGGGGTTAAAGAAAAGTTTCAAACATTAAGTGCTGTTTTAACTCTTTGTTTGCACTTTTTGCAAAGGAAAAGGGTTCTTACTGTGCTTGTTTTTCTTTTTCCAGCTCTTCGATGGCATTGAGTGCGAGTTTCCCATATTTTTCATCTACATGATGATTGATGGTAAGCTTACTCCTGCAAACATTAGCATATTGCCTGAAAACAAAAAAGTATATATGTTAAAAAAAAGAAAAAAAAAATAAAACGGAGAAATTCTTTGCAGAAAAAAATAAAAAATATATTTTATTGAATATAAACCCCACAACCTCTGTTAATTTTATTACAATTTATGTGCATTTTGCCACAATCAATCAAAAGTCACTTATTTAGGTATTCTTCTATTAAGGTATAAAATATTGTCAAAATAAGACATTTGTGGAAATGAAATATATTTTTATATGTATTAACATCTTAAAAAGTTTGAAACTGATTGATAAACATTTTTTTTTCATTTTATAAAATTTTTGTCTTAAAAAATGTTTGCTCCTATAAAAGATTAAGAAAACACAACAGCTTTGGAACTTTTTGTTTTAGAATTATTTTATTTTTCCTTTTCTCATAAGTTGTTGGAAGAGTGCAGCATTCAGTTAAGAAACGAAAAAAAAAAAAAGTGATCTTTGTTCTAATTTTAAAATGAAGATTTCCGTGTCATAGACACGATCTGTGTCAGTTTAGTTGAACTGTTTGTATTTGTTTTTGGTGATGAAGAAAATGAGTTACAGTCAGAGTTTCATGATAAATGGGATCAGGCTGTTCTGAGCTTTGAGGTTTGCCTTGATGCTTTTAAAGCTGCACAGGCAGGCAGGGACTGGCAGTGAAATACATGAAAACACCCAAGACAAACATTATGTTATGGATTAGAGTTCAAGAACCCAGATGCAGAGAAGACTTGGGCGCAAAAGGACAAATTGCAGCTTGTTTAATGCCAGAAACAAAACCAAAAAAAAATCACCTCACAAGAGGGAAAAAGGAATAAGTCAATAAAGCAAACCGAGTGAACACCTCCAGCAGGAAACACAGGTGAGTGGGTGGGAGCAGCAAGGGAAAGGACCTGCACAAGATCAGGAACTGAGAACAAAAAACAACACAGACAGAAAGTGTCACATTATCAATTTCTAAGTAACTCACCATAAATAATCTCAAAATCATTACAAGAACTTATAATTGTTAAATCAACCACAACAGAAATCCCCACTATCATTACATTTTTTATTTTTTGTTGTTCGAGTAATGGAAATTGCAGACATGTTCTTTTCTTCTAGGACAACTGTTGGCGTCTTAAAAAATTATAGTAAAAATCAGGAAATATTAGAGTGAAAAGGAGAAGAAGTGTAGCAAAAAAAAATATATATATATATATATATATATATATATATATATATATATATATATATATATACAATGTCAAAAAATAAAAAAAAATCTTGAAAACTAAATATATCAAAGCTCATTAAGAAAAAAATACAACATCTTTAAAAACTGATCGCAAGCCTCAAAATGGACCACATCCTCAAAGTCCAGCAGGTCATCCACTGACGTCTCTGCTTTGTGTCCGGTGTTGTCATTGGGAATGATTTACAAACAAAAGTACATAAACAGCTCATATCGGTCAATATTTAATGCTCGCCCAACATTTTGCTGGGTAATGTTGGTGGATAAAGGGAGAACAAAACGGACTGGACATGTCGGAAAGAGCACATAAACAAAACAGACACTAAACATGTCTATGACACAGACACGTTGGGGCTTTTCAACTTTTAATTGCAGCTCATCTTATAGTTTTCATGAGCAGATGAAGTTAGTTAGTTCTTAAAAATATTACAAATATCTTGGAAAAAATTAAAACAAAGATCACCCGTTTTTAACATTTTTGTTTTTTTTAAACTGAATGCAATACACTTCCATAAAAGTTTGTACATGTTAATCATACGTACAAATTCTCATTGTTTAAACAGAATTTATTATTTTTCAGTTGACGCTTTGTGAGTTTTTACTTGTCTGATGTGCTGTTATTTTTACAAAGTTTTATTTTTTACAATGAATGAAAATTTACTGTTTGGCAACATTAGCATTAACTCACTTAAAAAAATCTGTGTCTAATGAAAGGTGGGGGATCATATGTCCAAATGCAAATGAGGTTCCCTTTTAATAACTACATTTGTTCATCCATTAATCCCAGCAGTGACTGTTTGAGGATAAACACACTTCTAATTTAAGGCTCGCTGCCTCTTAACTTTACAACACCAACAGCTTAAAAAATGCTCAGCTGAAGTCGACAAAGTCTACACAGATTAATGTCCTTTAACAATTTATCTCGTAGCTAAAATTTGCTTCTCTGACCTTTATTAAGACACTTTCTAGTGGCGCCTGCGAATTTAAGATAATTCATGTCCTGCTGTGTAGTTCCATCATGGCAGAACCGAGTGATGCATGTTAGAGCATGCATCACTCATAGACTGATCTTTTTATTCAAACTTAACTCACTTTGCACGCTTGTACCTGTTGTACTTTTCTTTGAGGTGCCACTAGGGACAATATTCTGAAAATAAAGCACAAACCAAATCTCCCATCTGTTTTTGTAGTGACATAAACAACAAAAAAGCTCTTACCGACACAAAACTAAATATAATGAGCTTGCACACGGGTTCATATTATATACGACTAAAACAATCTCTCACCATTGTCTCACCAATTTAAGCGATACCTATTTAATATAAAGCTGTTGTAGTGATGTCACACCATTGGCTATACATGAGAACTGGACTGAGTGGCCTCTCCCCCCCTGGCATTCCAAACAGGAAGTACCCTTGTGCTCCTGAAGCCAAAATCCCAGAGACTTCTAAAGAGAAATAAACAGCTATAACTCAGTCATTCTATTTGTCAGAAAAACCATTCTTGCTCTGATACCTTTTTTTAACATGTTCTTGATAATCCTCTTTTTTTATTCATAATTTTATTTTCTGTAGTGCAAGTTATTCAAGTGATAAACTGATCAATCAGATGCCTTGATAAAAGCAGGTGGTACCTGCTAGCATTTGTTTGATGAATTTCAAGCGGCATGAGATTTGGACTTCCAACAAGTTCACTCCTGATTGAAGAATGGTTGCCAAAGAAATGACTCAAACCGCATCGGACCAATCACTGCTTACTGATGTCTGGCTTCAACACGGTGACGCAAAAACATGGGGACTGAATGGAATTCATTTTGTTGGAGCTGGAAGTAAACCAGTAAATCTATGGGTGACTCACTCCAGTTCTCCTATACAGTCAGTGTGTGTCACACACATGACTGCAATACTATTCATTACATCACTATACTATCAAATACAAATATTCCGACATTACTTGGAATTTTACTTCAGTTTTTTTTTTTGCACATCATTTAAACACACAGATGAAACACTCTCAACTAAAAGACTGAAACATATGCTTACTGTCTCACACACAGAAATATTTCTGAAGTACTATCGCCCACAACTTTACAACAGTACTTTATAGAATCCATTTCAACACTTATCCCAGCTAAATACTCTTTGATGGAAACTCTAACCTGTCTTGGAGCTCATGCATGAGAGATCTGGCATGCTAGCTCAGATAGTTCCTTAGGGGCCCCTCATGCGATTAAGTCAAGTATATGTTATTATTATTATTTTATTACTCTTTTAAAGCTTGTTTTTTCTACTCATTAAATCATTTTTTTAATAACAAGGTCCATAAAAAGGGAAGTACCAGATTTTAATGCAGTTCTGATTTCTTAGAGAATTTGCACTTTACTTACTTAGTTGTGATTATTTACATGTACTGACAAAACCAGAAGGAGGCAAACATTGTTTTCCACCAACAAACATTCAGATAGATTAGATATGTGGTTATTTGGCTTCTTTTGTTTTGTTTTCAGGGAGCCTGTGTTTCTTTCAAAATTTGAAAGTGGTCTTAAATAGTCATTTTCAAGCATTCACACTGATTTCTTTTTCTTCAGTCATTTGTTTATTTTTTTACTCATTTTAAGTCCAGTCCAACACATCCTTACTCTATATTTAGCATATTTGTTTGCATAGATTACTCCAAAATGATTTTTTTGAGGGTCACCAAAAAAAGCAGAATTTACTCTGAAATGCTCAGATAAAAAGAGCTGGAATAAAAATGAACGTGACAAATGTGTGAAGACTTAAGAAATCCTGGAGAGGTTTTGCTACATATTATTTTAGAATATTCCAAGAAAGTCAGAAAAATTAGCATTCAAAAGTTGTACTCATTCTTGGTTTGTGTGCTTTTGATGCAGGAGTGTTCAGAGGAAATCAGGCACAGGTCAAAGAATACCAGGACCTCCTTCAGCCTATCATCTTCCAGTCATTTGAGGGTGAGTTCTCACTCCAACACATAAATATGCAGCAACTGCAAAGAGGAGGAAAGTCACAGTCACAGTCATGAACTTGATCAAAGTGTAATGCGTTTGATTTTTGCCTTCGTTTTCTCTCAGTGCATGGATGAAAACTTTTTTTTTTTTATCATTAAATCTTTCATACATATTCAGGCACCGCATACTGAGACTGTTTCACAATAGGGCTTTGCAGTCACCTTCACTCTACCAGTCTGGCTTTAATTTTCACCTGAAATCACTGCTTTGATGGTAGACAGTTAAACAATGGGCTTGTCAAGATGGTGAGTTTTTATTGGTGCGTTCATAATAGTGGAGGAATAATTGGAGTGCAGACAGGATAATGATGTGAAACTGGGCTAGCTTAGGTTGCTTGTCTCTATTGAGCCTTTGTATTTGTTCTGTTTGAATTAACAAAACTCCTTCATTTAATTGGCTTGGCTTTGGAGAATGGAACAAATTTAATATTTCTTCTCTCAAAGAAACCTGCTTTTGTCTCTTCTGCACAGTCACACTTTCTGGTGGTTTTATTATGAAATAGAAGTTTCGACTCTTCGTTGTAAACTGAATCTTTAAGAACTTTAGCAGGATTTTTTTTTTAAAACCAGCAGGATGCTGCTCCTGGAGTCTTGTAGTCTGACACCCCTGACTTAAAGGATGCCCCTAAAGAGTACATTTCAAGTGTTGTTGCGCTAAATGTCCTCAAACATCTGAAACAGGTACTTTGATTTCAATGAAAAATGAAAGATGGATAACGTGGATTTGAAAGTGTCATCATATAGACCAAAATTTGACCAAAAGGAAGTTATTTAGAGCTTAGTGAATGTGTGGAGTGGCTTTACTGATGCTGCAAGTTCAGAATCTCGCAATTAACTATTCAGTCAACAAACACAAAAAAAGTTTTATTGAGACAAAAGGTCATAGTTTCATAATAATGATAAAAGAAAAAAAAGATGACAGACCCCTTCCTGCTTAGATTTAAAAATATATTGAATGCCCACAATCATGTCTGAAGGGTTTCAGAACAGAAACTAATACCTGCACAACACTTATATATACATATAGACTAAGGAAGGTAAACAAACAAACATTCTTTGAGGTCAAACTAAAACATCCATCCACAGATAGAAAGTTAGGGCACCCCAGGTAAAATGGTATAGTATTGTACGTATAGAATCTAAGGAAAGATTGAAAAAATCTTCTAAAGGCATCAGTTTAGACATTCAGATGAAACATTCTTTTAATATGTAAAAAAAAATAGGCTTTGTTTCCTTTATTTACCCTTTCAAAACAACAGAAAACAAAATAATGGTTTGTTCTTTCAATCCCCACTGTATCTGTCTGTCTGTCTGTGTGATTGTTATATACAAAACAGTAGGTGTGCCAAACACTTTAGAAGGAAAACTAGAACAAAGTCCCATAATTTTAAAACAAACAAAAAACTATCCAGTCAGTTATGATTCAAACCAAATCTGAGAGAGCAGCTTTCAAGTTTACAATCAGCTTCTTTGTCTGAGGGAGCAGAAAGGTCCAGCAGGGTGGAAATGTGAGGAGGGACCTAACCTTGAAGAACCCTTCACAGGACCAGCCAGACATCCCATAATTCTTCACCTGATGGTCCTGCTTGAAGGCAGCAGCGAACGTTCCAAAGACCAGGGAAGTGTTTCCTAAGAGCATGACAGCAGACACAATGACCTTCACAGGCGGACTGAAGGAGGTTAAAACATATCAGGTCAAACTGACTTGGAGTAGGAGGACGTTATGTCAATACTTATGGAACCTCAGTGACCTTTAGAAGGGTGAATTCAGAAAAAAATGTCATTTTCTGTTTTTTTATTTTCAGCCAAAGTCCAGGAATCTGAAAGTTTCAATTTTAGGACTGAAATATTGAAGCTTTCCTATAAAAAGAAAACTGAAATCCAAACTAAGTCTTTGTTCATTTTTTACAGTTCCAAAGAAAGTATAAAGTATACATTCCACAAATCTTTTTAACAATGTTACTGATCATATTTAATTTTGTGTAAAATTGTTGCAGTGTTTTTTTCTGTAATTTCTGTGAACTCTTTACTATGGTCTGCACGCATCACAGCGGTCCTCTCTCCTCTCAGGCCATGCTGTGATCCCCAAATACTACTACGTTCCAGCTGACTTTGTGGAGGCGGAGCAAAACAAGCATGGCAGCCAGAAGCGTTTCCCTAGCAACTCTGGACGTGATGGATTGATCTTCTTGTGGGGTCAGGCCCTGTATAACATTGCCAGGTTGCTGGGTATGTTTGTCTGTTTTTTGAAGTTCTTCTCATTTAAAAACAAACACTTCCTACTAAAACCTGTAGGTGTTTTCATCTTTAGCAGAAATATTTTTTGCATTTACTCTTCATTTTAAGAAATTCTTCTCTGCGTCATTTCTGTTTTGTGTTATCAGTGGATGAGCTGATCAGCCCTAAAGACATTGATCCCATCCATCGATATGTGCCACGTCAGGACCAACGCAACGTCAGCATGCGCTATTCCAACCAGGTAATCCTCATTTTTTTATTTCAACTCTCGTTTCCATATAATAAATTATAAACGCACAGCTCTTAGATAAATGCGTCTTTGGCATTTAGAAAGTTTTCAAAGTTTCAGTCATAACTTCATATATGCATACCAGATAATTAGAAATACATTTTTTAAGCATGACAAATTGTGAGAGATTTCCCTCAGCTGCACTTCTAAATCACTGCTATAAATCATTCAGGGTTAAAGGAGCAGCTTTGTGGGGTCAAATCAGGTTCATCTTAAAACAAATGTAAAATCAGATTGTAAATAGACATTCTGAATTTAAAAGAAAAATTGACATTTTGAAAGCAGTTTTAAACTAGAAAATACACATTAAAATAAATTATGAAAATTTCAAAAACAAAATATCTATTTTAAGTTTGACGAAATACTGAAAACTTGAAAATTAAAAAGTAAAGTAATGTACCAAACTCTGGGAGAGCATTACTACTACTGAACACCACGTCAGAGGAGGGATGACACGAGCGGCGCCAACAACAGACGCTGTTCTCGAGGAAAAATACCATCATCATAACTTCTGTCACCTGATGTCAATCATGTCCTGGTAGCCAACGAGCTCAGAGCCCCGCCCCTCTGTAAAGTTAGACTGAATTCTGAGAGAAGAAAAGCCTTGTCAAACTTATTATTTTTTTTAAAAGTAAAATATGTTACTTTAAATTCTGCAATGTTTTTTTCAGATTTTACAGTTCAGTTTTTATTCACTTTAAACTGACCCTGATTTGACCTCATACACAATGCATGTTAGAATCAACCCCAAGTGTGAGGATCGTAATTATAGTAAAGCCCCAATTTTCACTTCAAGTGTGGAGTTGATTTTTCAGTTACTGCTGACAAACCCATTGTGAGTTAATTATGAATAAATAATGACTAGTTATGTTGGTGCTTCAGTGAATTTTTATTAATGATTATACCTCAAGATTCAAGCACTTCTTGTAGCTCTCGCTTTCATGAATGCAAATTGAATATTTTGTATGCTTTGAAAAGCAGTAAGTAAAAACTGTAAAAAAAAAAAACCTGTTGGAATAAAATGTAAATGTTAGGCTGAGATGCTGCTGTGAAGGCAGAGTGTGGGAGGCAAGTCGACTGGCCCACTTAGTTTGAATAAAATGGAGGTAAATATTGGAATGATACCTGTTCTCTGCAGCCTCTGTGAGTTGGCTCCAAACTGTACGGCTGGATAGCTGTAATGTTTCTTGCATTTTTGTTGCACTCGTAATGCTAGGTTGGGGGTGTGAGGGGCTGTAAGCTAATGAGAGCATGTAAACGAAGAGCTCTCAACAACTGGGTGGAAAAGAGGGCGGCATTGCTCTGCGCCAACACTCCCGTCCACACCTCGAACGAACTCTTGCTGCTCTGCAGAATCTATGTCTTAGAAAACATCACAGACGTCGTAATTGTAATAAAAAGACGCATTTGAAATTAGATCAAAAGATGAACAGAGTGGGTCTTTCAGGCAATTTCAAATCTAAAACGGATTTGAAATGACTTGAATTTCCTTTTTGAATTCTGTAAATGTTGTTGATGGATTGCAGGTGGAGGTGATGTGAAACCTCCTCCTACCGTTCAGCTGAGCTGCATTTCGTTCTTGATTTAGGGCCATAAGGCTGCAGATTACCTGAAGAGCTTTTTTATTTAGAAGGGACTTTTGCTGCACTCACTGAGTATGTCATACATTGGTCAGACAGTGTTGGGCTACAACATCAACCTCCACTGAGACTGTATTTACAGCGGCCCATTGATTACGGTTTCATTTGAAAGTGCTGTGAAGAAGCGGTGCACTCGAACCGCCATTACTGAGGCTGCGTTCGCTCTGGCTGACTCAGTGCTGTTTGTACGTAAACCCATGTTTTCCCCCACCACAGGCTACATCTGCCTGTAATTGTGCCTCTGTTGCGTTGGACATTTTTGCTGAAATCTTAATTGCATTTCACCCCTCTGTATTGAAACAACAGAAACTATCTTGCTTCACCTTGCCAAGGGCCAAGCTTTCAGATGAGGAACAAACTCATCCTTCTGGCATATCTGGATGTCAATCATATGAAATGTAATCCATATTGCAGATGGCCGGCAGCTCTGAAGATCACAGATGACAGGTGGAGATAAATTTACTCCCACTTGATGCTCTCCCACCTTTCTGACAAGTCCCTCTCTGTTTATGCATGTTGAATTTAATTCCTGTTTCCGCCTGATGTGGTGATGCTGGCAGGATACGCAGAGAGTGCATACATCTTTAGAAGTTAAATAAAAAAAATAAAAAGATAAATATCAAAAAAGACAAAAGAAACCAAAAAGAGTGTGAAATTTCTACTGTTGATGAAGAATGATGAATAGGGCTGAAGAAAGAGGGGGAATATGAATAAACAATGCTAAACACAGTGATTAAATGAAACTCTAAATAAGCTGAATAAATCCTAGATGCACATGGGTAGTTCAGTAATGCTCCACAAAAACAAAAATGTGCCAAATATTTATTGATTTATGTTGACATTTGAGCCAAACCCCATTAAAAGACAAATTCACCCACTAAAATCACAAAATCTTTATGTTAAGATAGCTTAAAAAATACAATAAAACAAAGAGATTTAGTATTATTTACCACGAGAAAGTCAACGAAATAGAACTTTAGACATAAATAATGTTTCGTATCTATCACAAGCATGACAATAAAAGGGTAACCACAGAAAAACAAACTCTAATAAAGGCAGCTGAGAAACAACTAGCAAAGCTAAAACATCCAAATCACGTTTGATCAAAAGTGTTATGATTATGTTTCAAGACAAAATTTTGAATTAAAAAAAAAAAAACTGTGTTATCTTGGATATAGTGTGTGCAGAGCTGCAGGAGTTCCTAGAAAGTCACCTCTGAGGTATGGGCAGGACCATTTGCACAGAGCAACCCCAGTCTGTCGCAGGGGCCACAGTCACACACCCATGCACACTCACATCCACACCTAGGGACAATTTAGAGTAACCAATTAACCTGTGAAGCATGTTTTTGGACGGTGGGAGGAAACCGGAGTACCCGGAGAAAACCCACGCATGCACGGGGAGAACATGCAAACTCCACACAGAAAGGTCCCCCATTGGTGACACTGTTTTAAGTCCCCCAGCCAGGACTTGAACCGGGAACCTTGCTGTGAGCTAACCAACAGTGCGACCTTGCAGCTTGTGATCCGCCCAGTGTATTTTCTACATTACAAATACACTCTTTTTTCTAACTGCATTTTTTCATATGCTCCTGAGTCACAACAGTTTGAATAAAGACATGTATGTCCTCCATCATCAGAAAAATAACACAAGGGCTTGTTTAAGACACCATGTTCATCAGAGTGGGCAATCAAAAATATACATAGTGATCAATAAATAAAACAGAAATACATTTAGAGCGATATTAGAAAGGATGAAAACTTTGTGTAAAATCTTGCTGAAAGATACCCAAAAATAAGTCCTAAAGGACTGAACAGAACGTCTAAAGTACTTCTGATTCAAAATGTTGAATCTATTTTAGCAGAGAATGGTTAAGAACAGCCTTAAAGAAACAGAATACTTTACAACAATGCTAAAGAACAACTAAATGAAGGACTAAAAGGGAAATTTCTCATTCAGAATTCTTCATAAATTCACTATAACTGAACTTTCTTAGTAAACTTTTGTCATGACTACTGTACTTCCTGTATTCCATTTTGTGAGAATGTTCATTTTGGATACATCTGCGTGTCTTTCCCCTGACTCGACTCGTTTACCTTCTGTTCTGGAAGAAAATCTGAGTCTGTAATTCCTCTGCACACAGAGAACATCTGCCTTGACTTCAATAATTCAGTGACGTACTGACAGAGTTTTCTCAGTCTTGGTTTGTACATTTTTCTCTAAGCAGAATGTTAACAAGGATGTGAAAGATTATTTGTAAATAGAGAATCACCTGCAGCTCCATAGTGTACATCAATAATTGCTGTCAGTAGAAAGACTCAGCAGAGCTGCAGGCTTCGCCTTTACGAGTAGAGAATTGAACGCCACCGCCCGTTGAGCAAAGCATGGCTCCCCTCAGGTATGCTGCAGATTTTGCAGAGATAGGTTAGAAGTTTGATCACAGCAGGACTTCCTTAAAACTGCTTAGATTAGCAGAGTTTTGCAGCAGCTTTTCCTGCATTGTGTTTTTCATGCTGAGGATCTCCATGTTTTTCTTCTCTGGCCTAAAGTCTCCCAGCCTGGGCGGTTTTGACTCCAACCTTTCTGTTTCTCGCTGTCCTCCTCCGGTTTTTGTGTTTTAAGCGTAAAAAGTTGCATGTTTGCAGCAGCTGTCCGGTTTGCTCTTCGTCTGTGACCTTCAGTGTTTGGTCTGCAGGCGTGGAAAAGCACAGGGCTGTGCTGAGCCTTCACATGCAGTTAGGTCCCCATTGGTGAACTTTTTTTCCCCCATCTCCTGTGTGTACATTTCATTTACTTCCTGTTTCTTGATCCATAAAGCATAATGTTATGCCTTTCCCTGCAGATCCTCATCTAAGTCGAGATAAAAGCTCACAGAGGAAACACACAACGAGCTGAGCGCTTTCAAGCATAGCTAGAAAATGTCTTAGCTTGTCCTTGAGTCCAATGTCTTCAAAATGTATGTCAAGTTTTTAATTTAAAACTTTACTTGAGTTTGACATTTAACACACTACTAATAAGACTATAAATTCAAGGTCAGTAAATTCATTTTTAAGAAATCTTAAGAAATTTTTATTTGTAATTTTCATGTTTTAAACTTTTTTTTTCAATTTATTGTAAAATACATAAAATAAAATAAAATGTTTAATAATAAAATAAAAAAATGAAAGTAGTTTTAGTAAGATTATAAATCACTGTTGAAGGTTGAAACTTTGAACTTATTTAAGAAGGAAAGAAAGAAAATAGAGGCCTAAAAGTTAATAAGTCCATGGAGATGCACATTTTTTTCTGAAATTTTGAAATGTGGGAAGGTTTTTTTCAGGCACTTTTAGATGGAATGTTTTGAATGAGGGGTTTAACAGTTTATTTTAACAACAATATATTAGTGTTTGCCGATTTGATTCACTTTTGATTTTGGTTCATTTTGAACAATCTGATTTACTGACTTAAGATCGATCCAGGACTTCAACCAGTGTGACTCAGAGAAACATTTGGGTATTGAACAGTGCAGGTGAAGTTTGATTCCTTGTATTTCTAGCAAGATAATCAAGTGTGAAGTAAATGTGTGTGCAAAGAAACAAGTAAACAAGAATTAAAATCCATTCACATTTTAGTTGTATTAGGTTCAGCCCACTGTTGTTTTTCCACAGCAAACTAATACAAAGGGAAACCTGCCATGCCTCAATCCAAATGGTATTTTCCAAGACCGATTCAATTAAGAATTTATCTCATTTTGAAACAGTTTTTAGTTCGATTCGATTCTGCCTCAGATAGATCGATCTGGTTGGATCGTAGGAATAGAAACCGTTTAATTGATTCATCGTTATACCCCTATATTGAATTAAAAGTACTATGGATTGATACATAGTTGGTCCAATTTAGGAAAAACTAGACGTACATTTATGTGTTTTTAGCTAATCTTGTTTTTTACGTAACCATGTGGATCATTTAAAACAATCCCTGCATTGCCAATATTGGAACATCCCTACAGGAGCTGCTAAAAAAAAAGCCTGAAAAAAATTATCTCTGTAGATCACCATAAACCAACAATTATTCTTGCAACTTCAAGCCAAAGTGTTTGAGTTGAGGCCATGTGAGCAGCTGCAGCTGCAGCTTTGGACGTGTGGACACAACTGTGTTGTTAGCATTGCATTACGAGAAACACAAACAACAGGTAAAGGAAGAGATAGACACAGACACAGACAGATAGACCTGTCAAATTTAAATTCTGTCCCGCAGCAATCACAGACATATGATATGAACATATTAGGAATGTGGGCATGCTTAACACAAAAAAACGTTGCCAAGGAAATCTAAAAATTTACTTTTGCAGACTTTTCTAAAAATCAAAAAAACCTGTTCGTCACCCCAAAGTGACCAAAACATAAAATGGTTGCTATGGAGATTAAGCCAATAGAAACGCCGCCATTTTGAAAAAAGCATTTTTTTTTCTGTTGTTTTTTTTTTTTACATGCAGCTCTGACCGGGTTGGGTGAAGCAGACGGCGTGAGTGAGGGCCACGTGATGCAGCTGCTCAGCCAGAACGGGTCGGAAGGGGGCCGCGAGGGCGGGGGCGAGCCCCTCGTGGCTTTAATTTGTTTGACACATCCAAAAAAACAACCCAGTTACAGCCCAATCATGTGTTTTGATAAATATAGAAATAATACCTGAAAAAAAATCCCAAATTCCTGTCTTTTAGTTTAATTTAATTTAAATTTTAAAAAGAACATATTTAATTGTGCTGGGTTGTGAAATAGAAAATATGTGGATAAATAAAAAATTTCTTTATTTTAATGATTAAGTTTGAAAATATGCACAACTAGCTTACTTTTGTGAAACAGTTGTGTTCCCCCACTGTACTTCCTGCAGAAAACATAACAACAACACAGATTAAGCAGTGTTAAACATAGATGCACATGTTTGGCGTTCTCTTAATCCCGTGTTACAGCAGGAAGTTGTGACAAAAAGAGGATCTGCACAATGAATAAGAATTCAGACTGTATCTGCGTGTAATCATCAATGGCTTTGGGTATGTTTTAGTCTACGTTGTAGAATGCAGCTTCTGCAGCGCGCTGACAGACTGTGGGCGTTTTCTGCATGACACACGAGGTGCTGCGAGGCCTATGAGGGTGTTTCAGATGAAGCGCACCCTGGGGAGCGTGGCATAACACCCCACTGACAAACATGCAATAACACACAGTGGGAATAGCAATTGGGGGATCTGAGGAGTCTTGAATGGCTGTGAAAGTAAATTAGTTGCTTCTGTCACTTTCTTTTAATGTCCTCTTAATGTGCTCTGCTTTGCATGTGTGCCAACACTGTCAGAGTGCATTTTTTTACTTCCTGTTTTCACAGGATTGGTCTTTTGCTGCGTCTCTTGTTTTTTTTTTTTTTTTTCTCTTCCCCATCAGCCCACATACACCACCTCTTGAACACATGCGATAATGGCTTTTGGGGCTTAAAACAAAGCAGCCCACCACTCAACCGAGGTGTGGAAGGATTCAGGCTGAAGTGGCTGTTGTCAGGTTTTTTCTGGCTCGCTCGGAGAACAAGGTTAATGGAAAAATTGCTGTCCACACTGTGGCCACAATCAGTCCCAAATCAGAGATAAGGTGGGGGTTAAGAGAGGCCCTGATTGGAAGTTAGAGGAGCAAACGTACATGAGATTTACAGAGGAAAACAAAGAAGGTGAGGGAAAGATTCAGCATGCTTCATCCTTTTCTTCAGATCTTCTGCATTCATTCATTTTCCAATCCGCTGTATCCCTGTCGGGCTCACAGGGTTGCTGGAGCCTAACCCGGCTACCCATGGGCGAAGGCAGGGTACATCCCTGGACTGGTCACCAGTCTGTCGCAGGGGCCACAATCACACACACTCACATTCACATTCACACCTAGGGACAATTTAGAGAAACCAATTAATCTGTGAAGCATGTTTTTGGACGGTGGGAGGAAGCCGGAGTCCCCGGAGAAAACCCACGCATGCACGGGGAGAACATGCAAACTCCACACAGAAAGGTCCCCCAACCAGGACTTGAACCGGGAACCTTCTTGCTGTGAGGCAGGAGCGCTAACCACTGCGCCACCGTGCAGCCCTTCTTCAGATCTTCTCTTAAGAAATACTTCAGCCTCAACCAAGAACAAACAAATAACACTTTAAAATATGTTTGTGTTTAAACAAAGTGACAGCTGGATCATGGAGCAGCAACATTTATTTTCTAGGAATGCCTCTGTGTTTCCTGAAGTTGATCAGTGCTACACTGTAATGGATGATCTCTTAAGAGATAACTCAAAGGCCAACACTGCTGGGTTTTCTTCCGCGGATGGAATTTTGATCGTATTCTTCATGAGCAATACTGCACAAAAGTAAGCCCAAAAACTTGTGTTATCCTTGACGGCAACACATGCAATAAGTCACACATTTGTCCCAAACCATTGCACCACCACCTTTACTGCTGCTATAATGCTCTTTTCTGATGGGTTGTTTCTCTGACTAAAAATTATGTCAGGTTGTATCAAACCCAGGGTGGCCTTATATTATGTCTGCAGTTTTTTTTTTTTTTGTTTGTTTGTTTCTCCTTCTGCTTCTTATGACATTCTGGATGAGTCTTGAGTTTTTGGAGGCGGTCCGTCACTCTTGGGAGTGAAGCTTCTTTGGCTCTCACTGTGTTGTCTGGAGTCCTAAGAGTCTGAGAAATGTTTTTTTTGTAATCCTTAAAGATTAAAACTTAGTCTTAGAAATGGGAGAACACATTACATTTAAAATGTTGCCTTTTTTTGGATAATTGATAAATCTGGTGGGTTATTTTGAAGATAATCACATTAAGTTTTTTTTGATGCTCTATGAGAAAATCTTTTTTTTCTACTTTGCCTAAATTTTGAACCAAAAATGTAAATATATATATAAAAACACCCCTGGGAGCTTGAGGGTCCTGCAGTATCTTAGCTGTTCCTAGCACTGTGTTTTCTGGACTGAGATGTCTGAGGTCTTTCCTGGGATCTGCTGTAGCCACTCCTCCAGTTTGGGGGTTACAGCACCGAGTGCTCCAGTTACCACGGGCACCAGTGTCACCTTCACCTTCCAAGCTTTCTCCAGTCCTTCTCAGAGTCCTTGGTTCTCCAGTTTCTCATGTTCCTTCTTCTTGATTTTACCATCACTTGGTATTGCCACATCCACCACAACAGCTTTCCTCTGTTCTTTATCCACCACTACAATGTCTGATTGGTTCCATTACCATCCTGTCTATTTGTATCTGGAAGTCCCACAGGATCTACCACTTGAGAATAAGAGAGAGTATATATATATATATATATATATTTGAAATAAAATGAATGTTAAAGAGATAGCAGAACAGCTGCCAGTTTGGAAGATAATTTTTAAATATTCTTTTTAATATCCTTTTTTGCATAAAGCAAGAATTGGTTGTGGTTTCTTGTTTGTCCATTTAGGAAGACTATTGGAAAGAAAATGGAAAGGAAAAAAAGTGTTTATTTACCTCTGCTTGAGATTATGTTCTTCAGGTTATTTTTTTTTAGAACAATTTGTGCTTTTTTTTACTTAGAATGTCAAAACCACATTATTCTGTTTTCATCATTTAGGTCTCGAGTCTTTTGGAAAAGATTTTTTTCTGTTTTCTAATCCGGCTGCCTCAGGAACAAATGTGCTATTGAACTCTGGGTATTCACATTTATGAGCTGGGTGACGGTAACAATGGAATGCTCTGTGCCAGCAAATGGAATATGTAGCACTGTCATCATCTCACCCTTAAAGTGAGTCTCCTGCAGAATGGATTGTAGGAGTGGAGACAGCAGAGCTCAGATTAAAGGCCTGTGCAGAATAATCTGTTCTTTTCTGCAGAGAAACAGGAGCAGAATGAAGCAGATGGACAGGAAGATGTATGAACTCGCTCAGAATCCCAAACAAACACAGCGAAGTGAAGCATGCTGCGGCAGATCCGTGCCAGCATGCTCGCATTTCTCATTTTCCTTCGATCTCACACACAGATGGACAGTGCACTCAGGCTGTTTGCCAAATGATGTGGTGGTGGGCAGGAAATGTTGAACCCAGCGGTCCGTGACAGCAAAAACCCCACAGTGGCTGCTGCTGGCCTTAACCTGCAGGGATAGGGACCTCACTCAGACCATTTGCATACATCAACCATCTGCTTGTTTAATGTGTTTAATGCTCTTCCGCTGGCTGTGTTCTGTAAGACAGAATTCAGCTTCTCTTTTCTTTCTCTTTATCCCTCTGTGTGACCGCCCCGCTCTAGTGACAGAAAGGCAGAGGAGTCTCAGCCTTCACACTTTGAGGTTCATCAGAGTCTCCTGCTGTTGGAGGCGGAGCATCAGGTGGATGTGGGGTTTGTGTTTACAGCCAAGTGTGCTAAAGGAAGCATCTGTGGCTTGTAATGACTGTTGCTGCTGACAAGAGGACAAGACGAGGCTTCACAAGCCGGCTGTTTTTACAGCGCTCACACCTGCTAACTCTGCTTTAACCCCAGTTATCACGACACAAGCCAACAGATTGGTGCTCGTTTTATGAGGCAGAGGAAACAAGGTTATGGGTTTCTGTAGAAAACAAACAAAATAAATCAGAGGCCTAAGAGAAGGCAGGAGAAAAGCAGGAATCAGGGCATATGAGCACTTTCTGACCCAAATAGAATTTTACTTTACAATGTTTGACCATATATGAGAACTTAGACTGAGTGACCCCTCCCATCTAGCGTTCCAAACAGGAAGTACCCGCTGGCTCCATTCATTCATTCATTCATTTTCCAATCCGCTTTATCCCTTTCGGGGTCACGGAGCTGCCGGAGCCCAACCCGGCCACTCATGGGCGAAGGCAGGGTACACCCCTGGACTGGTCGCCAGTCTGTCGCAGGGGCCCGCTGGCTCCAAGAAGCCAAAATCCTATAGACTGCTATTTTTTAGAATAACTTTTAAGTGTTCTTGAGGGTCCTTTTTTTGCACAAATTCTTTTTTCTGAAGTGCAAGTTATTCAAGTTATAAATTGACCAATCAGAGCCTGTTGGCCCCCATGTCCAACGCTCAAAACAATTCATTGACAGATTGGTAGGGGTGTGGATTTCCAACAAGCTCACTCCTGATTGGTGAGAGTGGTGGTTGCCATAGAAATGTTGTCTCTGACTGACTCAGAGCAATCACTGCTTAAAGACAAAGTCTGGCTCCAACATAGCGGCATTCGTATTGTGAAAAGATGGTGACTGAATGACTTAATTTCAAGCTGGAAGCAAGCTACTTTTTATGGGTGATGTCGCACTCACTCAGTTAGGTTCTCGTATACAGTCAGTGGTAGGGCGAGGAAGTCCTGGTTCAAGTACCAGCTGGGACCTCTCTGTAAAGTTTGCATGATCTCCTCATGCATGCGGGGGTTTTCTCCAGGGACTCCAGCTTCCTCCCACAGTCTAAAAACATGGGTTACTTGATTACTCTAAAGTGTCCTTAGGTATGCATGTGTAAGTGTGTGTCCCTTGTGATTGCGGTCCTGTGACAGACTGGCAGCCTGTTCAGGGTGTACCCCATCGATGCCCAACAGTAGCCAGCCAGGCAGCAACCCTGTGACCTTAAAAAGGCATATAACGGGTCAAGACATCGGATAGATGGATGAATGGACAGATAGGTTACCACTGACAAACCTGGTTGAATCATTAAAAATAAGAAAAGTGAATAGTTGGCATTTAGAGGTTTAGAAACTAAATTTGGTAAATTCCTAAAATAAAATATAGTGACCTTTCTAAAGTTAAGCGAAACATTTATACTCTTGTCAGAATGGTATTGAAAATGGTCACAGTGAGGATGTCTGTAAGCTTAATCTTCTCTTCAAATGTTTTTTCACAGAAAGCTGTCAAACACACATAAGTACCATCAATAATTCTTGTTTCAAAATCCCTGCGAAATTACAAAAGAGGGACTTTTTCACTCATTCTTTTGCCTGTGTAAACTCTTTCTCTTGACCCCTGTCCGTTTATTTAAAAATAGATTTGGGACACTTCAACTTTAGACAGAATTTCAAGTGTTTTTTTTTTTTCTTCTCTTTGACCCTTTCATGCAGTGTGTCAAAAACATTGAACAAGATTTATTAATACTTAGAAATCAATTGAGGCATGAAGGAGGTAAAATATTGTGTAAGGAGACAAAATATAATCATTTTTAGGAGACTTAAGTACCACTTTATCAAGTATCCTGACTATTAACTGTAAACGTGTCACCATGTCAGTCCAGCATGTGATCAAGTAAAACAGTGATCTCCAACCAGAGTTAATTCAGGTGCAGAAAATCACACTGAGGACAGCCAGCAGAACTGTGATAACTATTCCTGTCAGCCAGAAAGCCTCTGCAGGGGGTGTGTGAATATAAATTAAGAAACAAGAGAAATCACAGAATAAACATAGTAATTCACAGACTGAAAATTTCCACCGGTGACAGCTCGCCCACTGGTGTGTGAGAGCTCCCAGGATAGCTCTTTAACTGCCTTCACCAGCTTTAAATGTTTCCATTTCTCTGAGCAAGTGGAGTGAAAAACAGAAGAGCAACAATTAGAGAAGGAGGGGGGAAAGAGAAGCTGCCTGGCATCTGCTCCAAATCTAAATGTGGAAACATCTTCAAAACATCAACCAGCCGGCTGCAGGAGAGTGCAGCGTGTTTGTGTTCGCCTCATGCCTTAGTCACAATCGCCCTTAAACACGCTGTCTGCGGGAAAATAATGGACAAATCTGTACGGGGCATGCTAATTCCACACACACAGCATTAGGGTCCTAGACTGCGTCCTGAATTCGTATAGCAAAAACATTCATGCTAATTTTTCTACAGGCATGCTGCAGGGGACAGCTTGTAGTAACAATTATGAAACAGATAAGGGTGAAGTAAGTGATGCAGGCACGTCGCACAGATGTTTCCTTTTTTCAACCGCCACGAAATCTACAAACTGACTGTTAGAAATGAGGAAATTAGACAGTGTTGTTTGTGTGAATGTCCAGCAGGCGCTTATGTATCAAGCTACATTCGGCAACGGGCGTTCAAGCGACCACTTTCAATGAAAAGTCTGCATAAACCCGCAGTTCAGGCTTCGTATTCAAAAACGATCACGTTGTGCAAGTTTCTCTGACCGTTTTCAGGCTCCTTGAACAAAACGCGTGGTCATTGAACACTTGTTGAAATAAGCTACATGGCTTTGGTGGTGTTGTGTGGATGGCGTCCCTTTTCATTCACGGAAGCGCCAACCGTTTAAAAAGTGTTTATGGAGGAGAAATGAATGATTGCGGTTTGTGTCCGGCTGCATTTATGACACCAAGTCTTTCATATATTGGAGTAGAGCTAGAGCAAGATTTGCAGTGCTTCGAAATTTCACACGAAGCAACTTCCAGTTATAGGTGGCAGACATACACTAGTAAACTGTAGAAAAAGAAGAAGAATCCCCTTCCATGCATGTCCGGTGTGAGTGTGCATTCAGCAATGCACGTTGACGGTGTGACAGCATCACCTCTACATCATAAGTGTGTGTAACTTCCATTAGCCCTACAAATACTTTGCGACACATTTACCAGATGCAGCACATTTTCATGATGTTCCTTAAGATTCCCACACAAGGCTGAAGGGACCTGCCAGACACATCCTAAAAACCTGCAGTATCCATACGGGAGGTTGACTAAGGCATCAGCTGATCTTCATATGACAGAGCAGCTCTACATCTTCTGAAGACTGCGAGAGTTTACCCCCTCCTCTGTAGGACCGGCATTCTGTGCGGTCAGTCACCACCGCTCTGACATCAGCCTCGTCTCCAGAATAACAGCAGCTGTGCTCGCTTTGACTTTTTGAACTTGTCAGAGTTAACCTCGGCCCTCCCGTCAGTTCAGAGGGACAGGTTTATTGCTGCTTAGCTGGCGGCAAAAAGAAGGTGGAGCACATTAGGAACCAAAATGCCCATCTGCTCGCCGCGTTTGGAACTGTGCATGCTGCAGGTCTTTGTGTGTGTGCAGCCTGGCACAGAACCCAGGAGCATATTTGTGTTCTGAGGCCCCTGTCAGGCTGCTCGTGTGCATTAGAGCTCATTCAGGATAACACAGGCCAGCAAATGATGTCAAGTCGTGCAGTTGGCAGCTTTGTGCCTCCATTTAGAGAAATCACGTGGATGAAAACGCAGGGGTTTGTCCAGAGTTTTCACACTGAAGCAAACAGCACGAGTGCGACTCCATGAGACGAGCTGTCAGGATCGAGCTTCATATTTTGGCTCCATGTATATTTATCTTGGGCACGGCGCTCTGATCATTATGCTCCCTGCACACACACAGACAGCAGCAATCAGGCTACTTATCCTCCCCAGTCTGCCTGGCTCTCCAGGCGCAGTATCAAGCAGAGCAGCTCTGACAAGCTGCGACTCCTGTGGCTCACACTGTGGCTCGCCTTTAATACCAATTGATTTTTTTCCCTGTGCTCATAAGGATTCCGTCAGCAGGAGATAATATTTTTGAGCAGGTCTGAGGAACAATGCGTCGCCTTCCCCAGTCAGGGCGCCTTTGCAATTACACCAGCCAGGAGCATGCAATCCGATTCTTCACTTGCTGCTTCTTGGTGGAGGTGATTCCAGCCTCCTCCACTCCATCCACACCCCTCCTCCTCCTTTTTTGTTTCCACACCCCCGCATCCCAGGCGTCTGTCACGACTCAAGCCCACCAACTTCTCTTCCACTTTAAAACGGCAACAGTCCTGCTGTTTGCAGCATCAGATGACCTTTTAAAGAGATCTGACTTTAACCACCCCGCCCCTCCTAACAGCCTGGATTTTAAAATGACTTAGCATTTCTTTTATGCCCTCCCTCCGCTCCTGTGCATTTCTGCTAAAATCCCAGACACTTTTGAAAGACTCTCATCACAATCCCAATCTACGCCACACAGAGACAGACTTCCTGGGACGACACCAAGCCTGGAGTCGCTCATCTGTGCAGGGCCATGAAAAGACGGATTATATTTCATTCAGATAGTTTTGAAGGCTAGGGGTGGGAGGGGTGGTGGATAAATTTCCTCTTTTTAACTTCATGGAAGTCTTTGACTGTTCTGTTCCTTTGTGGCGTCGTGATGCTCGCCTGATGCTGCCTCCACCGTGCGGCGCTCATCCAGGCACGCTGGCAGGAATCTGACCTTCAAGCAGCAATACATCTGCTTCATGTCTGAAGGCCCCCACCCCGCTTTTCATGTTTAATGGAAAGAACAATTTATAGAGTTGTAAGAATGATAAACATCAGTGTTTAAGTTATTAGCACAGAGTAGCATTTGTCTGTTTGGACTTCAACAGTTGTGTCTGGTCGTGGGGGTGATGGTGTGTTTCGCCTGTCCATGTTAGGATTTCCATCCATTTATCCATCCATCCATCCATCCATCCATCCTTCAGTATATCAGTATTCAGGTCATGTGTGCAGTAACCTAAGAACAGACCTGACTGCTGTAAGGCCATTTTAAGACAAAACCTGAAGTCTGTGTCGTTTTCTAAATGGCGTATACTGATACAGCGCTGCATTCAAATTGGACGCGATTCTTGCTTGACGCCCCAGATCCCCGTGGGAGGAGCTTCCACCAGAAGCTTTCACTACATGGAGCGGTTTCTGTGTATATCTCATTACAATGCATGGAAGACATGAAGGATGTTTAGAGATCAGGTTAATTTATTTTTAAAAGCTCCACAAAAGCATCAGTCATCATGTTTCCACGTCTGGGTTTATGAGCTCAGTCAGAGTCTCTCCCGGTACGATGAGATTCACTCCAGCGGCTGGGTCTGAATGACAGCCGCTTTCCACCACTACTTCTGTGCCTCTGCAACCCAGTTTGAGCGAGGAAGCTCTGCCGCCCGCCAGGGGTAGCAAACACAATCGTTCCAGCCCCATCGGCCATGCAATAGGCTGGCAACCTGTCCAGGGTGTATACTGCCTTTGCCAAACAGTAGTCTGGAAAGTCTCCGGCAATCCTGCAGCCCCCCGGATTAAGAAAATTGATGAAAGTTCAGGAGAATCCTTGCATTGATCAGCCATATTGGATTTTCTACTCGCTGATTGAGTCACTGAGGACTTCACGTGCCCAAAGCGGGGTCCATGATTGGTTGACGCGATGAGTCAACTTTACATTTTTTGAGGTTCGAATTGCAATGCAGGACCTTAGATCATGTCTGTTCATTGACCTAAAGGGTAACTAAACAGTAACTCAACTTTTTTTGGCTGTTTACATGTACAAATGGGGCTTTAACAGTACTGACTGTTAGTCCTTGCCAAAATTTTGACAATTGAAAATATACTTGTTTAATTCCTGAAATTGGAGTCTATAACCGCTTGTGTGCTGCCCATAGTCGTTGAAACGAAATAGTAAAGTTGAATTTCGTGATCGGTCAACTGGTGTATGGCCGATAGACAGAGAGCCACTGCTCAGGTCTCCTGACCTTATATTTTTCTTATTTTCATCGAGATAATAATAAAAGATCCTCTAGTTACCTCAAGCTAACCCATTAGCTAACTTCACTGTCACTGTCAATCACAGATCCAGACCGCATCTCCCCTGCTATCATATTTATGACACCAAGACTGGGCACAAACCGCAATTATTAGTTTCTCCTCCATGATGAAAAGGACGCAACCCACTTGTCACTACCAAATCAGAGTCCCTGACTTGTCTGTGCCACGTTGGTGTGATAAAGCATCAAAAAGTTAAACAGGCTGAACTGAGCACACGATCAATGAACGCCTGATTTGTACGTACTGACTTAAAAATTTGGGTGGTGACTCGCGACCACAAGCGATCCAGAAATTCTGGTCTAGTGGCTCGCCCGTTGTGTTTTCTGTCATCAAATACTTTTTTTTTTTTGTTATTGCAGATTTTGATAACTGTAAAAGTATTAATAAAAAAGATTCTGAAACTATGTTCTGAGTTTACCTGGGATATAACCAAGACAACTGAGTGACAGCAAACTCTGAGGGAGTGAGATGTATGAAGAGAGGGAAAGGAAATAATGGAGACAGGATAGAAAAAGTCAGAGAAGAAATGTATTTGCACAAAATAATTATGAGGAAACGGCAAAGATAAGTAAACAGGAAGTGAATAAATTGTTAGACAAGGGCACAAAGAGCAGATGGTAGAAGATAGAGAACAAAAGAAGGAATGGAGCAAGAAGATGCATGGTAGATATATAAAGGAGAGGAGGAAGAGATAAAGGTTAAAAAAAGAGGAATTTGAAGTGTAAACAACTAAATGAAAACATGAATAATGGAGCAAAGAAAAGGAGAAAAGAGAACAAAAAGAAAAAAGATTTTTCCTGGAGAAAAGATGGAAAATTTGAACAAATAACAGAAGCTGGAATTAACAGATAAAAGCAGGAGTGATAATTTGGAAAAGGAGAGGAGGATGTGGGAAAAAATAGACAAAATGATGGAATTAAGGACCAAAGACAAAGAGATGCTCTTAAGGAGGGAAGAACAGAGAAGAGGAAAAGCTCTCAGAGGTGCTCCCTGTCTTCTGTCATAACTCAGTGCTCGTAATTTGGGGGGAAAAGTCAAATGAAGCGGAGCTGAATTTCATTTCTGTTCTGCAGGGACTCACAGCCATGTTCAAATGGATTTTCACTCTGTCAGCTTTTGCGTTGCTGTAACTGGTGAGCTCTCACTGCTTTTGCTGGAAGCCACTGCCAGTCTGTCCCACAGAAGAACCGTTCCTACTGTGACCTGTTTCAAAATGCCTTTTAGTGGCGCTTTCCCTCCCTTTCTCAGCTGTTGTGCTTTCATGCTCTCGTTTTTTGGTCAGAGGATAGATTGTGCTGCTTCTCCTGTAATCTTCTTTATCCTGTCTTTCTATTTCCTCGTTTTAGTTCAGAAATCCATTTCTGTATCTTTTGTATGCAAATTTTATTATTTATTAAAAACTTGAATCTTTGAGGAAAAAAGGGATTTAAGATTCGACCCATTTTATAGGATTAAATAGAATAAACACTTTAACCCGTAACTTAACCCGTAACCTGGAGGCCTTCAAGGATGCAGATCTAGGCTCTTCAGAAATAAAAAAGGAGACTGAACAAATATATATATCAGGCAATTAAAAGAATAAATCAGATTAATCACACTTTTTAGTGTCCGGCGGGGTGTGCATATCATGGAAGCCTGAACCACCAGACGCACAGCAAAAGATGGTCGCTTCTGACGTGTAATTAATCTGTGTTAATAAATAATAACGCATTCATTTTTGAAAATGAATCGCGTGCGTTAACGTGCTAATGTTGACAGCTCTAATGTGTAATGTCTTCGCTGCCATTTTGTGACAAAGTGTGAAACTTGGCGATTTTCTCATTCCCCAATTGGAAAAAAAACCCTTTTATTTGAGCAATCGTGACAAAAATTTCTCTGAATTTTTTTTTTTTTTTTTTTTTTACCTTTGACCTTGGTATTATCGGCATCATGTTTAATTTTTCCCCAAAATCCCCTTTAGTACCAGCTACAAATTTAAACTCCTCCCAGGAATCTTGATCCATTGCCTCCTAAGGAATGTGAGCGTGGTTGCCAAAAAACCTCAGTTACCATGGAAATCCAGTTTGCTTTTGCTGATTCTTCTAAAATTAAACATTGACTTGTTCGTCACCTGCAGGTGGCAGAAACATAAAATGATTGCTATGGAGATAAAACCAACAAGAAACTGCCATTTTAAAAGTGTTTTTTTTTTTCTTCCTTCATTTATTTTTCCCATTAATTTGACGCCTCATCCACATCTTGTGTGTGCAGCATTAGGCTAATTTGGCATGTAGCTAATATTTTAGCAACATGAGGTTTTTTTGGAATATTTTAGAGTTTAGCTAATAATCTAGCCACATGATGGCTTTTTGGCTAATTTGGCATCTATTGAGATTTTGTCCTCCTTCAGCATTTGGAAACTACTTTAGCTGTGTTTCCAAAATGATTTCTTATGAAAATTCAAATTCTTAAACAGCTTTAGCATAATACAAATAGTATTAGCACTTTCAACAAATTCTTTCAGCAATTTGTTAAGTTGCCAAAGCATCTTCAGCGACCACATTCCAAATAAAGTATTCACACAAGCATTTTTGCAGGTAATGCAGCTTTTCTGGTTAATATTTGTTTTTCATCATCTCAACTGTTATTGTTACCTTTTACTTTCCATTCATTTCAGATTTGTAGTGACACGTCACCGATATTCATCGAGTGACTTAAAGAACCACAAATATATTTTTGGTTTGAATGATTTTCTTCTCTTTCGCTAAACATTGTTTTCTGAATGGCTCATAAATATATTTTTACTTCTCCGGCAGATTGATCAAAATGAGGAGGTTGGAGAAAACAAGGCCTCATTTGTCCGCCTGTGTGCTGCTCACTAACTCTGAGCATCAGTGCATGCCTGCATTAGTGTCCATGTGTTTGTATGTTTGTGTGGGTGTGCCCCCCTCAGAGTCCGTGAGATGAAAGGCTGCTGTTTGTGACTCACGAGCTGCTGCCTAACGCTCTTTGCTGAAGTCTGATGGTGATCGGTGCTGCTTGCAGTTCATGGAAACGCTGCAAAACAAAGAGATGAAAGGCACTGAAAGCAGTGTCTTTTAGTGTCGAGCAACAATCACAATGTAGTCATCAGGAAGTGCAGAAATCAGTAGCAGATGAAAATAAAAACCCAATCTACAATAAATTTCTATTTTATATATACATATATATGTAGGTTTGATAATCTCCTAATTGTGATTTCCCATCCAAGTCCCTGAAATGCACTAATTATTATCTGGCTATTTGAATCAAAACACATGCTACAAAAGAACCAGCATGCCACTCAGTCCTGCTTTATTATTTTAGCTCATTCAATATTACCCCAGAGAATCTCAGAAAGGGTAAAGGAGAGTTTTCCTGCCACAAACCACTAGTAAACCTGGCCTGATCTTTCTTGTATGAAAATAATAGATGTAGTGGAGTTAAAATAAACCGAGCAAGGCTTCCTCCATGCCTCCCCCTAACAATTCTATTGGTCAAGTATCAATCTGTTGAATCAAGTTGATTATCATTAATAAATCCTTTAAAAGATTTTAACTTTTCAATCTGAAGTTAAGGAGTAAATCTTTCATTTTATTTCATGTCATTTTCTCCAAGGATCTCTACAAACTCTAATCAGTCTGCACTTTTTAAGTATTTTGTTTTAATTTGAAACCTCTGGGGTTTTGTCACAGCAGAGAAGACTGTCCTGAGTTTTTCATTCTGGCTTCTTCTAAAATGAGCTGCAGGAAACCAACACAATTATGTCAATTTGCAGTTGTTCTTTCAAACCTGTAATAACAGCAATAATAATCATAATTAGAGCTGCAAGAAGCTTTGAAATGCTCGACTACAACACTTAATGCCTTCGTTTAATGTGCTAGGTTAATATAGCATTTGTTCAAGCTGAAAACTTATCTGTAATCTGTTATCAAGCTTATCTGTAAACTATATTCTAATTCCCTCCCAACTCCCTAACTACTAAAAAACTACAGTTTTCAGTGCAGGACTAGTGCTCTGGATTTTAAAAGCAACTCGGACAACAGGCCCACTATTTTTTTATTTTTGGTTTTAAACAGCAAATGTGATGTCATCGATTTTACCAAAGTAAAAACTTAATAATTATAAACATTTTACAAAGACTATTATGAATCCACTGGGTTCTGAAGATGAAAACTTGGTTGGTTGGTTAATAAAAAATAAATGAAAATATATTTTTTTCCACATAGAAAAATAATTCAAACCCAATGCATTGTGGTCTATGTTCACCAATTTTATGTACATCAATGCACACTGATTTCTGACAGAGTCAAATGGGACATTTTTTGGGCAATGAATTTTAGAACCTCTGCCTAATGGCGACGCCCTATGTAGTGCACTATTTAGTGAGCAGTGAAGGACAAAACCTTTAATATTTGACTTTTTGTCTACTAATGTCACATGATGTTTAAGGGTTAATAAATAAAATCAAGGTTTTATTCAGTTTAACCTTAAAATCTATGACACAAACACTTTGACACCATATAAGAATCATATTTTGTTTGGATTTATGATATATAATTATGTTCTTGCTGTAAAGATCAAGTTGAATGGGAATTGGTTCTTTATACAAGAGCTGACATTTGTAAAGAGATTGATCTTTGTGCCCTCTAGAAATAGCTTCTTTATCCAGATATGTGGCCTTCACAAAGTGAAAAGTTTATACAATGTTTTCCAAGTACAGTTTTCCCTTTTCTTTAGCTGGTATTTATACTTGTCAGACCCACATTATTAACATCATTTCATTTATGGATGTAGTAACTGTAATGAATGTAGGAAATGTGTGAGAGATGTAATAACTTATTGATAGCTATAAATACAATTTCTTCATGATATTTCAACATTGTGTGTTCTTTTTTTATTTCATTTGGGTGATATAAAAGCTTTGCAGTAAACTTTAATTAGAATTCCACACAGGGTCATCGGGTGCTGACAAAAGCACAAAGCTTTAGGCCTTTTGAGGAACTATTACAAAATTCCACAGCCATAAAACTAGTGAGTTTTGCTCTGACCCAGAATGGCGCCCTTTGCGTCGGTGGGCTTGGATTTCCAAAATACATCTTTGTTTATAGAACTTGCTTGGTTGGGGATGATCATTTCTACCTCCACATTTTGAAAAAGGACTGTTTTAACAGTCCGTTACCTTAACAACATTTTCTTGGAATCAGTTATTAGGTTTATTTGTAAAAAAGAAAAAAAAGTGTGTGCCATTTTTGTTCAGTTTTCATGTATGCTCAAAGAGGGGGCATGACCTTTTCCTTCATTAGAAAGGCTTGGCCAATAATAATAGATGTAAAAACTAAATGTCAGTTTTATCTTCTGCAGGTTTCAGAGTCTCTCCTGTTGCAGCATGAGGCCGCATGGCGTTTCTCATGTTCACCTTCCTCTTCTGTCTGTTTCACAGGGTCCTATTGAGAATGATGTCGTGATTCATGTGTCCCTGATTGCTGAGAGCCAGAGGTAAGTGTGTGAGTGTGTGCGCACATGTGTGTTGATGTGTGGCAGACCATAAAGAGAGGTGATTTTCTGCTCCTCTCTGGTTCAGCTCTCTCAGGACTGTAGTTGTGGTTATCTCAGCCTGACCTCTGCATTTTCTATATGTCTGCTCACTGAAGGCTTTTGGCTGGCCTGCATGCTTTTATAGGGGGGGGGGACTAAATGAAGTCTATAGTGAAGCATTTCAACCTGTAGCTTTCACACAATCTGCTGATGATGTCATTGCTAGGAATCATGGTTCATCTTCATCATTCTCTGGTTGTTTTTGTCGACTCCACCATTGCAAAAATCTTTAAGAAATGCAAAAAAAGAAAGAAGAAAACTAAAAGAACGATAAATCTAGTGTGGAAATACATGATTCCACCTCTGTAATATTCTTACATTTAGTGGAAAACTGCAGCTGAAGGCCTTTAGGCACTTTGATGTGTTTAAAAGGCTTTTTAGCCACAGAATCAGCAGGTATCCAGCACCCTGTCATTTACATGCCATTTACAGTGTCTTTATAAAAACTGTTATCCAAGATATTTCGATTTTGTGGATGAGTTGTAAACTCTGACTTTCAAATTGTTTAAATCTATGGATATGTTGATTCATTAAGCCTTACCATGAATTTACACTGGTCCGCCTGCGGTTCATCTTCGTTGTGTTGTATGGAGTCTGTCTCATAACAATCAGTTAGTTTTCATTGTTTTCGGGGCGTCTCAGGTTCGTCCCTCCTCTCCTCTGGTTTCTAAAGGAGTGGTTTGTCCTGCTATGTTCTGCATGTTTTGTATCATGAATGATGTCGTGTTTTTGTACTTCCAAAATTAAACTGTAGTCATCCACAACGAAAATGGACACTGCGGTTACCCACTGTATTAATGTGCGTTATTGCGTAGGCACGTCACCTCAAATATACAATAAAATATTGTAAAGTATAAGAGAAGTTTTTAATTTTGAAACTTTGACCAGTTTCGAGTTCTCCGGCTTTTTTGCCACGACATTGATGCGTCAACAAAGTTGAAATAAAACTCCTGTGGAAAGCTTGGGTTACGTTGCCAGGGGACAGACATGAGACACAGACATGACCAAGACGATGTGGACATTCCAATAGGTTCATGAACGTTCTATTTACAGTGGAAATCAGCCTCAAATTTGACTATTTTTGTCACATCTGCACAACCTTGTGTGTCATTTTGCAAAATACTGCCCAGAAATGCAACAAGAAAAGCAAGCAACTTTGTTTGTAGCTAAGCTATCACTGACTGTAACTCATTCTTATTTAAAAATGTGGTTTAGTCGAATATAAAATATTAAAATTTTCATCATTTGAATTCTTTTCTTTAACATATTCATTTTTATATGAAGTTGCAAATCAATTCTCCTCCTTAGCGACTAACCCTAATCTTCATTAGAATGCAGACTGGACGCAGAATGCCAATTTGGAAAATCCACACCCATTTATGGGTTACATGTAAACATTGAGCTGATGCAGGTCTAATAACCACAAATGCAGATCCCCTCAGACATTTGTAAGGCTTTTTGGGTACATCCCTCTGTTTGGATTTGAAGTCGCACAGCCAGAAAGACTGCAGCTGGTGGAACTTGCATGATGGCGAGCAGGCAATATGAGGAAATTCACCAAATCTGCTCCAAATTGATGACTTCAACACTATTTCCTCATGTTGTCCACATCTCTAAATAGTGCTGCACCCCTTGTCTTGTATTCGGGAGAAGACTGAGCTCAGCCAAGTGAAGGGAAGACAAGTAACAATATTTAAAAAAGGAACAATAACAGAAATTTAGGTTATGCAGAGAATTGGTTTACCATCACCCTGCTGGACCAAACCCATGTCTGCAGAAAGGAACAGACATGAAGTTGCCCTGAGGGATACAAACTTTTCCTCTTTATTCTCTAAATGGCTAACTGTGCCCCTTAGGATGTCCCCCTGTCTGGATCAGTTGTCAGTGTGTTCAAACTCCAGTGCAAATGCAGAGTCTGATTCTAACTGGTTTATCTGAAGTGTAATGCTGGATGCAGGAAAGCGTTAGGGAGGTCAAAAGGTCATACCTTTGTCAATTAAAGTACAACATTCAGAAAAAAATACACTCTTTCTAATGAAAATTCATTCTACAACAATAGTCTTCAGAGTGTTATCTGGATTGTCCGAGTTCAAATGTTATCTTCCAGTCCGGACACTTGGTTTTCACAAACATCGCAGGAATTTGCTGCAGCATTCAATACAAATCACTCAGATGTCATCAGGAATTTGATATTTAGTATATTAATTAGAGAGACAGTTTGCTAATTTATTAATTTTCTTGCAATTGTGTGTCCTGCCAACAGAGAGCTTGATTGTTTCAGACACACAACTCAAATTAAGAGTAATTTTAGACCGGATGCAGATGCAGATGGACCTGTGGCAGCTCTCACGTGTTGAACTTCCAGACGATCTGTGTGGCTGCTGCTGGTCAAAAGTGTGGGTGAACATGCACATAGCCTTCATGTGGACTCTTCTTCACTTTGTTTGTAGACTTCAAGTGTTTTTAAACACCTACGGAATTCAGACCCAAACGCCTCAGCAGGTGGAGCCAATCCAGATCTGGCCCCAGAAGGAACTGGTCAAGGTAACTATGAAAATTCAACATTTCCTAGTGATTCTCTCACACGTATCATTGGGTTTCGTCAGTGGTTGATTGATGGAAGCTGCATTTATTACATACACTTCTTTGTGCATGATTAACTGCAGTGACCTGTTATTATAAGTTTCTTAAGCTACATATACACAGGGCATGTGTTGTCCATTAAAAAACACACTGAATGCGGGTTCTTTAAGCTTTAGTGCTTTTAGCATTCTCAGAATTATAAAAGATGCTATCTGTACGTCACTACCAAATCAGAGTCCTTGATTGGTCAAAGTTTAACTGATTTAACTTTCGATGCACGTTCATTGGCCAAGTGTATTGTATGTAGAGCCTGAAAAGGGACTTAAAAACTTGGATAGTGACGTGTGAACGCAAGAATTTAGAATGTAGAATCCTGAAACGCGCATTTGCACACGTTTAGACTTTTCATTGGAAGTGGTTGCTTGTTGTTGCTGGTGTAAAAGTATTGTTAAACTTTAGCCACAAGTGCCTCGCAAGTACAGGCTGTCTGCAGAGGAAAAATAGACAAACTTGTACAGGGCACACAGTGGCCCGCAAAAAAAAAAAAATTAAAACAAGGTCGTAGACTCCTTTGTAGTCTAAAATGTTGATGTACGTTTTTTTAGACTGGCATGCTTCGGGCAACAGGTTTTTAGCGGAAACTTATACAACACGAAAGAGTGAAGTAGACGAGATGAAAGTGTGTTGTACAATTTTTTTAAGCCCCCTGTTTTCTGTGTACCGCTCAAAGGGTTGTGTGGACATCCTACAGTGGCCCTACGGGCACTTCTTTACCCTAGTGGGGAATCCCTCTCATGAATGTAAGGGGCTACGTAAATAAAAACATGCTGATGAAATGTCATTACATCTATCAATATCCACTCAAACTGAGGTTCAGTGAGTCCATTTGCTCATCAGGGCAGCGTTTCCTTCCCTCAAACTGTCTCTTGATTGTCTCATCAGTCACTGTGGGGCTGCACACAGGTGGAGGTGACTGATTAGCTGAAGAGTGATTGCTCACATTAAGTGATCAGCAGAATTCCAGGGTATCTGGTATCAAAAAGGGAATTAAGAAGTAAAAAGTTAAACAAATACAAATCTTAGTATTGTTTTATGAATTTTATGGTACAGTGGAATTGGAAACCGCTTTCGTCTCCTGCTAATAAGGCATTCAAATGGTCATGAATTTGACACAGTGTTGCCTCAGCTGCAACATGCTCCTCACGCCCATTATAGCTCTCAAATCCACGTCCCGCCTGCAGAAAACGTCATTTATCTTCAGGTTTATTGTCTGAAGTTTTGCTTCTCTGTGTCATCTTCTCCCAGCCTGTCATTTATCCGTCATTGTTGTAACATGGCAGCTCTTCTCCCCACTTCCTCCCATAAACATCCATTTTGTTGTCATTTCTCCCCTTTGAGCTCCTTTTTTCTGCTTCCTGTTCCTGTCTGATGGTCCGTCCCATTTGCCTCTGTAACCCTAAACTCCCCTGTAGGCGTGCGTCCTGCCCAGCCCCCTTAACGTCTAGTACACCAAACATCTCAATGCTTCACGTCCATCATCTGCATTTGTTCTGTCATACCTGTCCTTCTCCCCCTCTGCTTCCCTCAGCAGTGTGCCGCTCAGTCTCCCACATGAAAATTCAGTTGTGAGTCAGAGCGAGTGCTGTGCTGAATATTTATGATGAAGCCCAGACATCTTCTTTCTTGACAAAATTTGTTTATCATGGGGTTAGCGCCATCACCTCAGTGCTGCAGGCTGTGCCTCTCAACTCACCTTTTTTTAATTGACAGCAGCCCTCTGATAATGGGGAAATGTCAAATACACGTGTTAACTTGCATACAAGCTTACCATCCTGCAGATCACTGCTTTTTAAAAAAAAAAAAAAAAAAAAAAACAGACATCCTTTTTAACTAAAAAAAAACATGTTTAATTAAGGAGAAGATGTTTTGCTACAGCAGATGCTCATTGGATTAATGTTACAAGCTCTTAACCATAAAAATGTATATATTTTTTCTGACTTAACTCTACTATTCTTTTGTATTCATATTCAAGTTTTGTTAACTGAGAGAAAAAAAAAATCTGTCCTTTTGGGTCAAAACTGATCCAAACACCATTTACTACCATTTAATAAAATACTTTATATTATACATAAATCACACACAGTTATTAAAGAGGTGTGTAAAGAGTGAGGTAACACAACAACCTTTTATTTAAATACTGTGAACTAGTTTGATGAACATTTGACACTTCTAAAATGTTGCTTTGGAAATGGTTTATTTCAAGCAATCAAAGCAAAAATAATACAGAAATATATATCTACACAGATATTTCAAACATAGGATAATTAGTCATAAAATCGATTGGAAAATACACATACCAATAGGTCCACATAGTAAACAATTCAATTATTCTTCTAAATCATAAATAGATATATGAGGTCTTTTGCATACAGCACAGACTGTAAAAAGGAATTTAGTAGATTGATTGAAAGGGAGCGGGAGAAAGCAAACTTTGATAATCTCACCGTTGCTTTGCTCTGCTTTACTTAACTTTTAAATGTTTTATTTTATTTACCTAAACTATCATTATCTGATTATTAACTTCTGATCAGTCATGTATACTTTAGCAACACAGATTCCAGTCATTAAAAAAATCTGTAAAAGTATCAGACCAAAAGCATTAAAGCTAATAATTTCATGGATAAGGAGGCCCAACAAGATTACCAAGAGATGGAAAAATTAGATGATGAATGATGGTTTTAAGTATATTTTATATTTAATTCAAGATGAGTGTCAAAATCAACCCATTAACACAATGCATGGCAACAGAAAGCAAACACAGGAGGAAGGCTAATCAACCACACAAACCGTCTAAGACAAAATTTAAATGAATCAGAGTACAAGTACAAGTACTTTTCAAAAATACTTCATTTACTTTAATCAAGTTAGAAAACAGTGAATCATTTAGTAACCACTTCTCTTTCTCCTTAGTCCAGGTTGGAAATGTTTGATGTTATCTTTGGTTCATGATGTGAGGAATCCAACAATTGAAGACCATGTCTAGTACTCATTCGTCTGTGTGGCTCAGTCCACTTCTCGTGATTCTCCACCAGAAATTAGTTTTTCTTAACAATCTTCTCAAGGATGCAGCTATCCGTGGTGCTGAAACACCTCTCACTTTTTCTGCCGCTTAAGTTGCTGTTCTCTAGGCTCAGATACAGCCCCCAGTGAACAACTGGCTTGTTTTAGCCTTGACCCTCTGGAGCGTTCCCTCCTCATGAAGGGTGAAGATGACTGTCTTCTGGACATCACAGACTGATCGAGCATTGAAAGGTTCAGGAAACCTTTTCAGGTGTTTTGAGTTAATTGACTGTCCAGATGTTTAGAGGGAGGAGCAGCAGCTCCCATTTGACCAAACCCCCATCCTGTGGGGGAGACAGAATTTAGCCACCTTATAAAGGAAGCTACCCCCAGCTGGTGATCACAGGGGTGAGTGGAAGAGTGTTGGGACATTAAAACTCATCCTTTGACTCTCTGTTCTCTTCAACACAAAAGATGCATTGGGAGCAGCAAACTGCAGACCTTGGTCCATCTTTTTCCTAGACATTTACAACATTCAAAGACATGCTTGCTCTTGTTGGAGTAGTTCATTCTCAATCCATGCTAGTTGATGAAGCCAACAAGGTCACATCCTCAGCAAAATGGCTCTGAGCGTCTGTTGCAGAGCTTTTTAACTCCTTAGCGACCTCAGTCTTATTACATGGCTGACCCCTTATGGTTGGGAGTACATCCCATTAGAGGTTAACAGCATCCTATCCACGCTACACTACAGCGTTTTGGAAAATCACAGTTTTACCAGACAGAAGAGTCTTTTTGCTGTCTACTAAAGCTAATTTCTTAAACCTCCTGTTTGGTGTGACAGCTCTTCCTAATGCCTCAGAATCTTTGAAGTTTGTTCAAGATGAATATTTGCAAACACCAATCTGTCTGCTAAATGCTAACGGATTTAACCATCAACTTCTGATGTTGGTTTAGCCACCATTTCCATAAAAGTTTTAGTATAAAAAGTGAGATTGAGCTTTTGGATTGACAAAACAATTTCATTTGATCACAGCTTATTTGATTTTAGAAAATATTTGAAACAGCCTAGATCCTTAATTTTACACATTATGTTTTACAGCTGGAATGTAATGTATTATTTTACAGATATGGAATTAAAATACATCCTAGAATTTAATCCAACAAGTGTTCTTGTTTACTGGTTGTCCATGAAATTTAAGGAAAACATGATTTGTGCTTTTTTCTTTGTTCTGATAAAAAATAAAAATACATTTTCATAAAAAGTTTTTCAGTAAAAAGTATTTTTTTACCATGAAGGGTGAAATAAAGCTTTAAATGGGACTTTCTATTATTTTTTGCTACCTGTCAGACCCGCTCTGTAGGCTTTGGTCAGTAGAAATGTGTGGGAGGGATGAAAGGTTGCTTTCATGGGCTTGTGGCCTGTTCATTCATTGTTATTCCGCACACAGAAAGGATTGATGCAAAGGTCCTTCCATCCTCCCCCAGCCCTTCTCCTCCAGCTTCACTCTGTTCATCTCAAAAACTCTCCATTCTTAATTCTGCCTTTCAGATGATTGATCATCATCTATGTTGAAAACCTAATTTGTTTTCTTTGTATCTTAGTTTTTGCTGTAATGTTGGGCTGTTGCGGTCCTTCAAAGCTGAAGAGAGGTTCTTGTCTGTAGCAGAGCACCATCCTTTGGCTGCTTTGTGTATTGCACTTTGTAATGAAAGAAAAAGGGAGGTTTTTAACATTTATGTCACTTTTTAACCACAAAAAAAATTAAAAAGCCGAAAAATAAATTAGCTTCTTTGCATAAAGATTTTCTCTTGCATACATCTTGATTCTTCATATTTCATAGTTTTTAATCATTGACTATGCAGTGAGGAAGAGTCAGAAGAAATTTGACTTGGTTAAACTGCAGGGATCTGCTTTAGAGTTGGAGAGGATGGAAGTATAGTAAGAACAAAACCGAAAAAGTATGATATGATATGATATGATATGATATGATATAATATAATATAATATAATATAATATAATATAATATAATATAATATAATATAATATAATATAATATAATAT